>CM070825.1:5479948-5628683 GCA_036326025.1 Chrosomus eos | reverse complement strand
GTAGTTTGAGTTTGTATTAATAAAAGATGCTGCAAATGGATCCAACGCCTTTGTCTGCTTCAACCGACCGTGACACTGTAAGTCCAATAGTCATACTAATACTAATAGTAAATGTTAGCTTGAGCTCTAAGAATTTAATCTGACAATGAAACAGTATATCTAATTAAATTATGTTGTACTATTATTCAAAAGACTCAGTCAAAGGAAAATACAAGGATAGTGGAGTACTGCACACTCTAGACATGTGGCATGGTTAAAAAAACTTGGGCAAGAAGATTCATGCAGTCAGTTCTTTATATAAATTTATTTCACTTTTGTCTAACTTTTATAATTTTATCCAATATGTTTATCTGTTATTATTATCATTACTATTTTGTTAGGCAGGGCAGCAAAGGGGTTGTTCCATTCTTCTGCATTGGAACAAGGATGTCTGCAATCATTTCTGGTTCTGCTGCAAGATGGCTGAAAACTATGATGACTTTTTCGTGAGTACTACTATTACTCACCCAAACATACTAGATGAAATTTTCTTTGCTAATACTTCAGCAAGAAGGTGTTGTTGACATGTAGGATAAAAACAACAGGTTTGTGTAGAACTTGGTATTGTTCATTACTGCTTGGAAAAATGTATTACAGAAATAAAAATAAATAAACATCTGATAACAGTGAAACATATTGTTTAAAAAACAGCTACTCCCAGAGGAAAATAAAATCTGAAAAGAGATCTCCAAAATGTTTCATTTATTTCTCCTAGACAACTTTGAGATCCATATGACACCAAACTGAGACAAAGGTTTATTTCTCCTGTGTCTCAGGCTTTTCTCTGGAGCAATAAGATGCACTAAATCTCAATTTAGTCTCCTTTTAAGTTTCAGAAGAGATCTCAACAAGCTCTAATATAATGCTCAGAGTTTCTCAACTTCTGTGTCTCTTTGTGATCTCAGACAGAGAAATCAGGGAGTTCTCTCCACGAACTCAATATACTCTCATCCCAGCTTCAATTCATGCATCTCATGCTAAACTCAGATAGAGCAAAGGAAGAGATTTCCACAAGTGCTCATTGAATTCTCAGACTTGGATCACTGTCTTGGTTGTTTCATATCATATGATTATCCACATGATTTTTTTTTTTTTAATATAATGTATTACTGTATGAATAAATTAATTGTAAATCTTTTATTTTAGGCAGCAAATACTCTCTTCTTTTCTATTATTTTCTATAAATGATTTGAAATATTTCACTGCATGTAATTCAGTAAAATAATTTTATTAACCACACAAAACACATTGTAAAATAAAAACAGTAATTTATTGGTAACTTGAGAGCAAAGAAATTACAATTTCAACCTTTCAGATGTTTGAACTGACAAAAACTCATATCATTAATAAATGTAATGTTGTATATTCAGATGTATGCATCTTCTCATAGCCCCAAAGTGACCTTTTTGTATGACAATAGATTTGCCCATATAAAAAAGTTGAGATGGCATCATAAACTATTTGTGGATCAACATATTTTACATTTTCAGTAAGGATTTTCAACTAGTTGGAAAAATCATGGGCTCTTCTGTTCAAAATAAGATCATATCTTTGACTTTATAATATCTTTAGTCCCTTTCAAGTTTGTTAGGGAAATGTGCAGCAAACACAATACCAGGCATTGAGGACAAATCAATGAACATCAACTTGCCCAAAATACTTTCAAGTCCTACCACCGTCTTTCTCACAGGAACTTCCAGGAGGCTAACAATATGAAAACATGTTCCACCAGTCAAAGTATCTTGTAGAAGATTTATGCTTGCAACTGCAAATTCATTCAAAAATGCAAGTTTTATCTCATTCTGACCTTCATTGGGTTCTTTGTAGGAACACGATAATTTAATCTGTCCATATTTGATCTGCGCACCATCACAAAATAACACTGTGTAATTGTTTCGTCTTTTGGTTTTGACATACTGCTGGGAAGTGTAAATTATTTTCCCAATTTGGCCTCTGTTATATGCCTTGACGACATTACTATGTAAAGCCTGACCAAGAAACTGTTCCAGAAGAAAAATATCATCAGTTTCAAGACATCTATTGAATGATGCCCCTAACATGGCCACAATATTGACAACATTACTTGGTTGATAACTGCTATTTGTCATTCTGGCCAAAAACTCAGTAGTTACTATGTTCAGCTTTATGTTTTGTGTAATGCTAGGGAGAGATTGTATAGTCTTTACAGCATTTACCATTTGGGCACACTGTAAAAAATTCACCCGTATATTTACAGTAAAGAACTGGCAGCTGTGGTTCCAGCGCTTTACCGTAATTTTACAGTATCAACAATGCTGTAATTTTACAGTAAAGAACTGGCAGCTGTGGTTCCAGCCCTTTACCGTAATTTTACGGTTTCAACTATGCTGTAATTTCACAGTAAAGTACTGGCAGCTGTGGTTCCAGCCCTTTACCGTAATTTTACGGTTTCAACAATGCTGTAATTTCACAGTAAAGAACTGGCAGCTGTGGTTCCAGCCCTTTACCTTAAGTTTACAGTTTTTAATTTTACGGCTGTGCTGTAATTTCACAAAGTCAAAAATTGTCACTCAATGGAAAAAATAAAGACAAAATAGATTATGGTACAGTACATTGTTTGCCATTTATTTAAAACAGGTTACAGGTTTTAACAATACATTAACAGTATTTAAGGAAAAAAAGTCACAGAAAATACATTTTAAAATTCAATGAGAGGAACCAGTAGGCAAAAACAAAAACCTCACAAAGAGGCAAAAAAAAAAAAAAAAACTGAACAAACAAAAAACTAAAACCAGCCAACATATCACATCGGCAACCAGGCCAGAGGGGAAGTCTGGGTCTGAGAGGAAAACATTGAGAACCAATGGAAGAAAAATCCTTGATAGAGGCAAAAAAAAAAAAAAAAAAAAAACTGCCAAAACATCCCAAACCTGATTTTGAAAGATCTGGCCTGAGAGGAAGTCCGGATCTGCGAGGACATAATCACGAGAACCAATGGGTGAAAAAACGTAAGAAGAGGCAAAAAACAGCCAACACGTCCCACATCGGCTTTTGACACATCTGGTCTGAGAGGAAATCCAAGTCTGAGAGGAAAGAAAATCAAGAAAATATTAGTAGTAAAATAAAGCACATGGCAAAAACTAGTGATCACACTCTGTGAACACTTTTAAAAGAGACATAAAATTATCATGTTAAAGGGATAGTTCACCCAAAAATGAAAATTCTTTCATCATTTACTCACCCTCAATTTGTTCCAAACCTCTATGTGTTTATTTGTTCTGCTGAACACAAAGGAAGATATTTGGAAGAAAACAGATCTCAATCCCCACTGACTTCCATAGTAGGAAAAAATACATACTATGGAAGTCAATGGGGATTGAGATCTGTTTTCTTCCAAATATCTTCCTTTGTGTTCAGCAGAACAAATAAACACATAGAGGTTTGGAACAACTTGAGGGTAAGTAAACAATGATAGAATTTTCATTTTTGGGTGAACTATCCCTTTAATGTACTTAACTAATCTTAGTTAACTAATTCTTTTGACACTTAAAAAACAACACAACGACCCCAGTGGATGAATGAATGTCTTCTGAATCTGAAGCCAAACGATAGATCAGATGTGTGTAATAAAAATATTAATATTTTTAACTCATTTTATTTTTGTGTAAGAAAAACAAAAAAAAATTAAAATACTAAATGAACTATAAATCATTACTTCTGATCTACTGTCATTAGACTGTACACCAGGGAAATGGTAACGTGATGCAAGTCAATTGTGAAGCTAATGCTAAGTGTCAGTGACCCTTGCTTCTGTTCTGTTACTTCTGGAATAGCACAAAGTTTCTATTTGCATTCTATTTTATAAACTTCTGCACAAAGTTTGCAAGTATACATGGCGTGAAACTCGCCAAAGATTAGGGCAAGCTGTCTCAGTAAAACATTTACATCAAGTGAATGATTCCTAGGACAAAAAGAAGAAAATAATTATTTCGTTATCTTTAATAAGCAAAGAAATTCGACGTCAGAGCACGCAGAACAACATTGAATAGTGAAATGCCTCAGCTGTTGAGAACTGTCTGTCTGACTCTGCAAAAACGTGTTTCGCGCCGTCAAGAATATCCATCTCGTTTTTTAAAAACTGATGTCAATTTTGCTTTGGGAATTTTAACAGCTTTACATTATTTGCATGGAAACTAAACAAATTGATCACTACATTTTAATTACTACAATGGATCTGGATATTTCAAGTAGTTTTGTAATTATTCTCCATCTTATGTGCATGATTTTATTCGAATTGATGCATCTGGTAAGATTCGAGGGAATCGAATCATATATGGTGGCCTTATTTCTTTGAGACGTTTGTCAACTTCTTTGATTGATCTGACCATACTGAATTCACATCGAGATAACTCAATAGACATCAATAGACGCATTACTCCTAGTAGTACTGAATGCATGTAGTCTATACCTGTGCCCAAGACCAAATCATAGCTTGTTAGTCTGCTGAGAAACATAGGTCCCTTCACCCCACGAACAACGCTGTTGGAATCATAGGCCATCTTAGCATAATCTACAAACCCCTTGTGAGTACGAGGCGGGCCTTTTGGATCTGTCTTCTGGAAAGGAAAGGCATGGACATGACCTCTCTCTCCAGTCTTCACTGTTTGACCTGGCTGTTCACACTTAGACTTTAGACACCCAAAATGTCCATTGAATTGAACAGTATTAAGTACCAAAGCTTTTGCAGGCAAATCGCAGGTTCCTGCAATGGTAAAGGCTTTGCATATGAAAGGTTCTTGAGCTCCTGCAAACTGAAGAGAAATTCCTTCTCTTTCAATTTTGTTCAGAGTGCCACACAGTGGTTCAAGGAATGTCAACATTGACGGCTTTGAATCCAACACCTGCAAATATCATGTTTTCTCGTTTCGTGCGTTCAACAAAATTTAACTCGTTTATGACACAATAAAAAGGCCAAACAGAAAACTTTGAAGACTTAAAAATAGGTATGCCGTCTGTGTTCCACATTAACGAAATGTTTCTGGAATCACTGAGAGGCCCATTGCAAGTAGTAAGTTTCTGATAGGTTTTTCCGTCATATATTTCTTCAATACTGTCATGACACTTTTTATGTCTATTAAACCTGAACTTAAGTTCCCTTTCGTCCTGGGAACTCCGACGTGTCGTCGGGGGAGTTCCCTGACGAATTGGGATCACGCTAGGGAGACCAATCGACTTCGAGTGAACTAAAACGAGCCAATAAATATTGGCATGCAAGATTTGCATTCCGCGACCCGCCTGCCAGTGCGGGTATAAAGGGCGGAAGCAAACGCATACACAATGCTTTTTGCTTCGGAGCCGACCAGTTGTGTCCTCTGAGTGGAATGAGCTTGTAGACTGTGAGTCTGCTGTTTCCTGAGAGTCTCTCTGTGCTGGTGTGACGGCGCTTCAGCGGTCTTCGCGATCTCCCGTCTGCTGTCTGTCTGTTACTACACGCGCTGTGTTTACAAAGAGCTGTTTTAACAGCTGGTATACGGTTGAGTGCACGCAGCGGGCTTGCAGTTTCCCCGCTGTGTTGCCGCGTTGATCCCTGTGTGCTTCAGCACAACTAGAGAGTATTTTTCTCTGAAAGAGCAACACGGGTGAAGATCGCGTCCTTTTCAGGATGACGTTTCACCTGTGTGTTTCTGGATGCGGTCGTTTCCTGTCCTCATTGACGGCCACGATCACTGTTTCACATGCCTGGGCTTAAGCGTGTTGAGACTGCGTTCGTGGGTGGTTCGTGTTCTCTCACGAGAACATGACCACGTCGGCGCGTTGTTCGTCTCCCCTTTCTCGTAAAGGCTTGAGCCGTTCAGCGTGCCGTGTGCCGTCGAGCCGCCGGCTGACAGCGCGGTTGTCACGGCAACCCAGCGCGCGTCATTCGGCGCTCTAGATGCGCGGTCAAGACTCAAGTGCCTCAAACGAGGTGGAGTCCCTTTGCATATTCCCCGATCTAGTTCCTCTTCTGCACCAGAAGAGGGCTACTTTGGCTAATAGCATTGGTGATCTGAGGATTACAGTGGGGGTACCCCTCACTCCTCTAGCGCATCGCAAACATGCTGAAACTGTGTTCGTGGGTGGTTTATGCTCTCTTATGAGAGCATGACCACGTCGGCGCGTTGTTTGTCTTGAAAGAGCTTTCAACGTGCCGTGTGTCATCAAGCTTGATGGCCACGTTCACTGTTTTGTGCATGCCTGGCAGCTTACGGATGGAATTACTGGTGGTTCTCATGAGGAACCAAGTGTTTAATTCGGGGCTCCAGGGGAGGATCAGATGTCGATCGCTGCATCGGAGAGAGGGCTGTTACACTCTGGATATGGTGATACTGAGTCCCACTGTAATGGTGTGTGCACTCATGCTAAATCAGGTCCAGACTTGACAGCCACACTTCCCGGGCTACTCTGGGGGCGCAGTGCAACGCGTGTCGCCTTGCCCCGCCCCCGTGCTTGCCTGGATGTGTGTGAAAAACTTTTTGCAGTATGGAGGCATATTGGTGCCAAAATCTGTGAAAAATTTTCCTCTCTCACTACCCTTGATGGTGGTTTTGCTAATAGCAGACCACCTCTTCCCTGCATGTGATGGTCAGTGTAGACCAAAAAACACGCAGTGCACAAGGGTAGTTCTGAGTCGGGGTTGAGCTGTGCTTAGTGACTACCGTGATTTTAGTCACAGCACTGGCCCTCGGTCAGACGATGTTCACACTGTGGTCCAGAAGTTTCCCAGGGCTAACCTTGTAGATGTACGAGACATCGCCAAAGTTTTCTTTCTCGATGCTCCTATTTCTCAAGGTTTGCCCTGTTTCGGTGACACTGTTGGAGACTGTGCCCAGCGGCTCTCCACAGTTCAGAAGCAGGCTGAGGAAACTACGAGCTTGACTTGATGTGCTTCCGAGTCCCTCATACTCCTCCTCAGTCTGTTTGTCGCCAAGGGTGTCAGTCCCCTGTGGAAGCTGTCACAGCTAGCTCTACTGTGACGCCTAGCTTCGCAGGAAGACGGCGCCACCTGTCTCGGCAGCCCTGAGACAGGTGACCCAGCGTTGTAGGGAATTGCTCTCTCGGAGACGGTGCACGCACCTCTCCCTCCCCCCGGAGGAGGACGGGGTGGAGTATCTTTCATTCTGTTCCGCCGCTGGCTCCCCGGAGTCCAGTGGTACCCTCATTTCTAGAGCAGTTTCTTCCATCTCTGGGTCACGAGGGTGCGGACTGCAGTGAGCAACGCTCCCATGCCTTGCCACTCCTTTCCCCCTCTTCCATTTCTTAGATGTCAGTGACGCTGCCACGGCCTCGTCACTCTCATCTCCCGCTGGGCAAGGTGGTGCGAAAGCCTGGACTCGACGCCCTCGGGCCTCGCTCCTCGTTTCCCCTCCTTTCTTCGCCTCGGGACGGCCCGCAGCCGAACGCCTCCGAGCCTTCCCTGCCGTCTGTTCCTCTGTGGAAGCAGGTAGGTGTTGCCCCGCACACCCAGACCTCTCTCTCGGCCGCAGTAATGCCTCCGGAGTCTGGTCCCTGCCTTCCACCTCGCTGCCCCTCCGCTGGTACGTCGGTGGTCCGGGTGGGTTCGTTGGTACAATTCTCAAAGCCTGGCTAGCGCTTCTGAGGCCGTCCCGCTGGCTCACCCGTTCTATCCGGCTCCTCTATGCAATTCAGTTTGCCCGCCGGCCTCCCAGGTACAGTGCCCCTGTCCTGAGGAAGGAGATCGACGTCCTGCTGGCGAAGGACGCGGTCGAGCCGGTTCCTCCAGCCGAGATGAGGTCTGGGTTTTACAGCCCTTACTTCATTGTACCCAAGAAGGGTGGGGGGTTACGGCCAATCCTGGACCTGCGAGTTTTGAATCGGGCCCTGCACAAGCTCCCGTTCAAAATGCTCACGCAGATACGCATCTTCGAGTGCATCCGTCCCCAGGATTGGTTGCAGCGATCGACCTGAAGGACGCGTACTTTTATGTCTCGATTCTCCTTCGACACCGACCTTTTCTTCGGTTCGCGTTCGAAGGTCGAGCATACCAGTACAAGGTCTTACCCTTCGGCCTGGCCCTCTCGCCCCGTGTCTTCACGAAAGTCGCAGAGGCGGCCATTGTTCCCATGAGAGAACATGGCGTTCGCATTCTCGACTATCTCGACGACTGGCTCATAAGAGCTCACTCGCGAGATCTGTTGTGCGAACACAGGGACCTGGTGCTCCAGCACCTCAGCCGCTTGGGTCTTCAGGTCAACTGGGACAAGAGCAAACTCTGCCCAGTGCAGAGGATCTCTTATCTCGGTATGGATGGATTCGGTCGCTCAAGTCCAGTCAGTGCTCAACTGCCTCAAGTCCTTTCAAGGCAGATTAGCGGTCCCACTGAAACAGTTTCAGAGGCTCCTGGGGCATATGGCAGCCGCAGCCGCAGTAACGCCGCTCGGCCTGCTTCATATGAGACCGCTTCAGCGCTGGCTTCACGATCGAGTCCCGAGATGGGCGTGGCAGAGCGGCACGTTCCGGGTCAACATTACCCCGCACTGTCGCCAAACCTTCAGTCCTTGGTCAGACCCTGCGTTTCTACGGGCCGGAGTGCCCTTAGTCCAGGTCTCCAGGCATGCTGTGGTTTTCACAGATGCCTCTGCCAACGGGTGGGGGGCCACGTACAACGGGCATGCAGTTTCAGGTCTGTGGACGGGGCCTCAACTGCATTGGCACATCAACTGCCTAGGGTTGCAAGCAGTATGCTTTGCCTTGTCTCGCCTCAAGGGGCTGCTTTTGCACAAGCACGTACTGGTCCGTACGGACAGCACTGCGACCGTTGCGTACATCATCCGTCAGGGTGGTCTACGCTCCCGTCGTATGTTGCGACTCGCCCGCCATCTCCTCCTGTGGAGTCAGGAGCATCTGAGGTCGCTTCGAGCCATTCACATCCCTGGTGTGCCCAACCGTACAGCCGACGAGCTTCACGGCAGCCACCTCTTCCGGGAGAATGGCGACTCCACCCCCAGTCGGTTCAGCTGATATGGGAAGTCTTCGGAGCCGCTCAGGTAGACCTGTTTGCCTCTCCGGACATGACTCATTGCCGGTTGTTTTACTCCCTGACCGAGGGTTCTCTCGGCATGTATGCACTGGCGCTCAGCTGGCCCCTGGGTCTTCGCAAATATGCGTTTCCCCCAGTGAGCCTTCTTGCACAGATCTTGTGCAAAGTCAGGGAGGACGAGGAGCAGGTCCTGCTCGTTGCGCCGTATTGGCCCAACCGGACTTGGTTCGCGGAACTCATACTCCTCGCGACAGTCCCTCCTTGGCCGATTCCTCTGAGGAAGGACCTCCTTTCCCAGAGACGGGGCACCTTGTGGCACCCGTGTCCAGACCTCTGGAGACTCCATGTGTGGTCCCTGGACGGGACGCGGAGGTTCTAGGTGGCCTACCGCAGGGTGTGGTAGACACCATCACTTCCGCCAGAGCCCCCTCTACGAGGCGCCTCTATGCGTTGAAGTGGAACCTGTTCGTCGAGTGGTGTTCTTCCCACCGGGAAGACCCCCGAACTTGCCCGATCAGAGTCGTGCTTTCCTTCCTGCAAGATGGGTTGGAGCGAAGGCTGTCTCCCTCCACCCTCAAAGTGTATGTTGCCGCAATAGCCGCTCATCACGATGCAGTAGAAGGTAAGTCATTGGGAAAGCACGACCTGATCATCAGATTCCTTAAGGGTGCCAGGAGGCTGAATCCACCTCGTAGTGTGCACCCCTTACCCTCTTGGGACTTGTCTCTAGTGCTTAGTGCACTCCAGAGGCCCCCGTTCGAGCCCTTGCCTTCAGTCGAGTTAAATATCTTGTCTATGAAGACAGCTCTCCTGTTGGCTTTGGCTTCTTTTAAGAGGGTAGGGGATCTGCAGGCATTTTCGGTCGACGAATCGTGCCTAGAGTTCGGACCGGGCCTTTCTCACGCTGTGTTGAGACCCCGGCTCGGATACGTGCCCAAGGTTCCTACCACCCCGTTTGTGGATCAGGTAGTGAACCTGCAAGCGCTGCCCCTGGAGGATGCAGACCCAGCCCTAGCTTTTCTCTGTCCCGTCCGCGCCCTGCGCTGTTACGTGGACAGAACGCAAAGCTTCAGGACCTCAGATCAGCTCTTTGTTTGTTACGGAGGCCAGCAGAAGGGGAAGGCTGTCTCCAAGCAGAGGTTGTCCCACTGGCTAGTGGATGCTATCGCCCGGGCTTATGAGTCCCAGGGCGTGCCTTGCCCACCTAGGTTGACGGCACACTCTACTAGGAGTGTTGCCTCCTCCTGGGCTTTGGCGCAAGGCGCCTCGCTGACAGACATCTGTAGAGCTGCGGGCTGGGCGACACCTAACACGTTCGCTAGGTTTTATAGCCTTCGTGTTGAACCTGCTTCCTCCCGTGTACTCGCTACGGCCGGTAGCGCGAGGAATTAGGTTATGTCGGCTTGCTACGCCACTCCCGCCCCATGGGCCGGATACGTGCGTCTTTTACTCCGTTGGTTCCCCAACATACGGCTAACCTCGTGAGTTCCTCCATCACCCCTTCGGCATCAGGCGAGGCGGATCGCCGGTGCCAGGTCTATTAGTTGCTATTAGACTGGGTGGCCTTGACAGTGGTCCCTTCGGCGACCCATTTTTTCCACGTTCCAGCTACCCTCCGGGTTAGCTCCGTGTCTTCCTCTCGACAGATCCCTCTGTCGTCCTTGCTGAGTACGCTCCCACCCCTCGGGCTGGGACTACCTCAAGGACTTCCGTATGTTTCACTACCCCACGGGTTAGTACATACGTGTATTCCAGTGCCTCCCTTCGGGCGGGCAGGGGCTCCGTAGCGTTCCCTCCTACGGGTTGGGCACGCTTTCCCAGTGTTATCCAAATCCACTGAGTGGGTCTTGCGGAACAGCAGTGTGATTTTCCCTAGCTAGCTCCCGCATCTTGTTCAAGAAACTGCTGCAGGGTAGCTTAGCTGGGCGCTGGAAGGGGTCAGCACCATGGCGTGTTTGTAGGGATCCCAATTCGTCAGGGAACTCCCCCGACGACACGTCGGAGTTCCCAGGACGAAAGGGAACGTCTCGGTTACATATGTAACCCTCGTTCCCTGAGTACAGGGAACGGAGACGTGTCGTCCCTTCGCCATGTTGCTGTACCTTCGCGGAGGGCTGGACACTGTTCGGCTCCTCAGCGAAAAGCATTGTGTATGCGTTTGCTTCCGCCCTTTATACCCGCACTGGCAGGCGGGTCGCGGAATGCAAATCTTGCATGCCAATATTTATTGGCTCGTTTTAGTTCACTCGAAGTCGATTGGTCTCCCTAGCGTGATCCCAATTCGTCAGGGAACTCCCCCGACGACACGTCTCCGTTCCCTGTACTCAGGGAACGAGGGTTACATATGTAACCGAGACGTTTTTCTTCAAAACCTTCCTGAGCAAACAATCTCTTCAGTTGTGCTTCAATGGGAACCTCAATGAAATAGGAGGTTGACCCCTCCATCAACACATTGGCTTCACAGGTTTTACACTGGGTGTCTGCACTCTCAACAATCATGAAGCATGAGCTACAATATTTGTACAAAAGCAGAGAGGAGGGATCATCAAAAAACTGTTTAAATTTGTGTAAATTTTTAAGACACTCAGTCTGTGTATCAAAGGGGCAGTGCACAGATATTAATGTAAGCAAATCACAGAGAGCTTTTCCTGTTATTTTGTGTCTGTTTGCAAAAGTCATTATGAGGAGAAGACTCTCTGCAACAGAAATTGGTGCATTTCTGTACAGTGGATGGTCTACAGTGTTTGTAGAGCTCTCAAGTTCTGTTCCCTCCTCTTGGTTAAGCTCAAAACTGTCTTCAAATGATAGGTCATCATCAATTGAAAAGTCTTCATCAAATAATGCATTGTCATCTAAAGTCCCTTCTTCAACAAATTCAGATATGTGCTCAGGAAATGTATCCATGTAAAAGGCTATTCAGGCTCTGATTCAACATTAAGACCAGAGTGCATCTCACTTGTGTGTCCATAGCACTGGATGAATGGTTGGCGTAATGGATGGTGTTTGAAGAGTCTTCCAAATTAGCAGATCTGGTCACTTGCTCGGTGCTACAATCGTCTGACCTCCAGTTTGTAGCTTCTAGAAAAGAAAAAAAAATCAATTGATTAATTTGATTTTACTTGATTGGTGAATTTATGGCTTACTAGTCTCAACATGTTTATTTTTCATTATACTTATGCTAAACACATTACTGATTAAAGTGTTATAATAATCACCTGAGCTGTCAGTAAACCCTTGACAACCCAAGTGAGGTTTGAAGGTCTCACTTCAGTAACAGTGTTTTATTGGACACGTTACAGGGTATCCGCGGGGTCTTGAAAAGTATTAAAAGGTGATAAATCAATTTTGGGAAAATTAAGACCCTTAAAAAGTATTAAAAAGTCTTATCATGGGTTTATAAAGTCTTAAGTTTTGAAAGTATTTTTTTTCTGAATTAGCTGTTCAACAGTTTGAGTCCCAAAAACATTGTAAAAGTGTGTGAATTTAGTCATTTTATTAAAAAAATGAACAGGTACATAAAAAACTAGGCTATTTTGGGTGTGTTCGTAAATTGCCTCTCTGTCATGTCAATCACTGTACTGATTGCCTACACCAAACACTGATCCCTAAACCTACCCGTCACTGTAACCTAAACCAATGAAATCGGTTGCAGGGCGGATTTTCCCAGGGCGGGAAAAAAAATCACGCGTATTAGCTACAACGAACTAAAACTGTTAAGTTAAAAGTATCACTGATGTAAATGGTTACAGCTTGAAGTGGCGGTGAGGTATTAAAAAATATTGAGAAGGTCTTGAAAAAGTCTTGAAAAGGTATTAAAATTAACTTCAAGATTCCTGCATATACCCTGCGTTAACTTTTATTTGAATTAACGCTCCAGTCGATCAAAATGTAAAGCTTTGCAACATGCGTTCTCTTACGAGAATATCTCTCGTACTGCGTAATATCTTACGCTACGGGGAAAACTCTTTTCCTCGAGATATTGAAGCCAAAAATTATCCTTAATTTTTAATCAATGTAAAACGCTTTGCAGCAGCAAGCAGACAAGGGCGAGACAGCTCGCGCGCCCATTGGCTGCCTTGCTGGAAAAGCTGCAGCCCATCGAGTGAGGCACTGCGTGACGCAATGACGAAATGGGGGCGCTTCGCGCCCATTTCGTCATGTCCCGCCAGTAAAGGCGTGGTCTCGCCCTATAAATACCCTCGATAGCTGTATTTCCTCTGATTTTTCTACTCTTCAGCGAAGCTCACGCATCGCTGGATCCGGAGTGAGAAGCCGCGCCGTTGACCTGTAGCCTTCTCAGCGGGACGTGCCATCTGGAGTCGCTGGCCCAGCCGCCTTCAGCCGCCGTACCTGCTGCGCTTTCCGGCGTACTATATCCTTTACTCTGCTCAAGTGTGTGTTTGCTTACGTGACGCAACACTCATTTCTCTGTTCTAAAAGAGCTGCGTCTTTTTAAAGATGCCTTCCTGTGGCTCGTGCCGCGCCCAACTCAGTGATGAGGACCGTCACATCATCTGTGTGTCCTGCCTGGGTCATGAGCACGCGGCTATCGCGCTCGCGGATGGTGGATGCCCTCACTGTGAACTTCTGCCCATGGTGACTCTGAGGACTCGCCTGGCGTCGTTCTCTGAGCCCGCGTCCCAGTCTACTGTGCCGCGCCGCAAGAAGCGTCGCGCCCAGCGCGCTCCCGAGCCTTCTCCAGCCCGCCAAAGCTCGCCGGTTCGCCCGCCTGCTTCGCCGGCTTCACTTGAGTCGCTCCCGGACGGACAGCGCCCGCCGTCTGCCGCCGCATCCGCTCCCGAGTTCGACGAACCTGCTGAGGTATGCTCTCTTGTGGCTTCTGACAGCGAGGATTGGGCGAGCTCCGTGGACCTCCCCCTGCTGACGTGTCTAGCCAACCCTCTGGGAAGAGACCCGGCATTGAGGCTGAGCTGATGCGTCTGCTCACCCAGGCCGTGGAGTGCATCGGCCTCGAGTGGGAGGCGCCTGCGTTGCCGCCGCGCAACAGACTTGACGGGCGCTTTCTCAGAAAGGACGAAGCCCCGTCTAGGTCTAGGGCCGCCCCCTTCCTCCCTGAGCTTCACGACGAGTCGCCAAGTCATGGACCGCCCCTTTCTCCGCCAGGCTGCGCACTTCCACCTCTGCGGCTTTTTCCTCTGTCGTCGGCGCAGGAGATAAAGGATATCTCTCCATTCCTCCTGTGGAGGCGGCGGTTGCGTCGCATCTCTGCCCGCCCTCTGCGGGACGGCGCGTGCAGACGACGCTTCCTTCCAAAGCCTGCCGGGTGACGTCATCGCTGCACGGGCGCGCTTACACAGCCGCTGGACAGGCGGTCTCAGCGCTGCATACTATGGCGGTCTTGCAGATTTACCAGGCTGACCTTCTCCTTAAATTGGACGAGGAAGGGCCCGGGGCTGTCAGTGTGGCGGATTTACGAGGCGCTACGGACCTTGCTCTACGCGCCGCTAAAGCCGCTGCTCAGGCCATAGGGCGGAATATGGCCTCTCTCACCGTTGCTGAGAGACATCTGTGGTTGACGCTGTCTGAGATGACGGAAGCTGAGCGCTCTGTATTCCTCGACGCGTCCATCTCCCCTGCGGGCCTCTTCGGATCTGCCGTCAAAGATTTCGCGGACAGATATTCTGAGGTGCAGAAGACTTCGCAGGACATGAAGCACTTCCTCCCGAAGCGCTCGAGCTCCGCTGCAGGTCGCTCTAAACAACCGTCTGCTCGCAGCTCTCAGCCTCAGCCTGCATCGCCCGCAGCCGCCGCTACACAGCGCCGCCAGGCCCGGGATCAGAGACCGCGCTCTCGCTCTGCTGGACGCCGCCCCGCTCAGCGCGGGCCCCGGCCGAAGCTTGAGCTCAAGCCCGAGGCCTCGAATCTTTCCTAGCCACTCTAGGAAAGCGACGGTGTTCGGATCCCGCTGCGGCCGGTTCCCCACCGAAACGATTCGCTCGTTCAGTTCCTTGTGATGTGACTGTACCAGTGTATTTAGCAGTGAAGCAGCCGGTGTCTCAGCCCGCTTGCCTGCACACAAAATCCGTTTTTATGGCTACCCAGATAAATCCAATAAAGAGTGTATTTTCTGGTGTACCGGCCACGGCCGATGGTGTTATGAGTGTCGTAAGAATGCCCACGCCCCAGTGCCCATTCCCACACCCAGACACAGCCCACCACGGTGCGAGGCTAGCACACATAAATCTGACTCAGGTCGATTGTGCAGACAATGTAGTGGATGCGCCCATACAATGCCCGCTCACACACTACACGCCGCGTGTCCCTTGGTTTCTGTAAAAACGAAACCAATACACAGTCTATCGGCTCCGACCGAAAGCGTGTATAGTGCAGTAGATGTGCCCGTAGTTTTGCGCCCACATCCCCCCGCAAACACGCTGAATCCTACGGGATTCGCCCCGCTCACTCTCGCTGTGCGTCCCGCCATAGAGAATTTGAGTGCGGCCAGGCTGCCCGCTGTGATCAGCGCGCCAACCGCCTCGAACGCTGTAAACACGGCGTTGTGTTCCCAGGGTACCGGGGCTCTCGAGCCGCTGCCTGGTCGCGGCCAGAGCCCGGTCTGCATTCTACCTCTAGCTATTCACGCAGACGCGTGGTCAAAGCTACCTGGGGTATCAGACTGGGTGCTGAACACTATAAAGAGAGGCTATTCGCTACAATTCGCGCGACGTCCCCGCCGTTATACGGCGCGCGTCGAGACTGCAGTGAGAAACGAAGTATCTCATCTACTTCGAGCCGAGATAGCGAAACTGCTGAGCAAAGGGGCCATAGAGCCCCTATCTCAGGCTCAGAGCGAAGGGGGCTTATACAGCAGATATTTTCTGGTACCGAAAAAAGATGGGGGCTTCAGACCCATTCTAGATCTGAGACAGCTGAACAAAGCGCTTGTGAAGCGCCAGTTCAAGATGCTTACGACCAGGAAAATCCTCGCGCAAGTGCGCCACGGGGACTGGTTTATGTCAATAGATCTGAAAGACGCCTATTTCCAAATACGAATAGCGTCCCATCACAGGCGATTCTTGAGATTCGCGTTCGAGGGCCAGGCATATCAATACACAGTCCTGCCGTTCGGCCTGTCCTTGGCACCCCGTACATTTACGAAGTGCATGGACGCGGCCCTCGCACCCCTGAGACTTCGGGGCATGCGAGTTATGAACTACTTGGACGATTGGCTGATTCTAGCTCGATCGCGGTCAGAGCTCATAGAACACAGGGCCACACTGCTCGAGCACCTCGAGAAACTGGGCCTGACAGTCAACTGGGAAAAGAGCTCACTGTGTCCCAGCCAGAGAATTTCTTTCCTGGGAACAGTGTTGGACTCGCTATCCATGACGGCACGCCTGTCACCGGAGCGCGTACTAAGTATTCAGCACGTCGCGGAATCCTTCCGCCACGGCTCTATAGTTCCGCTCAAAGGGTTTCAGAAAATGCTGGGCCTGATGGCCTCGGCAGCCTCTGTACTCCAGTTGGGCCTGCTTCGCATGCGCCCACTGCAGATGTGGCTGAAAGCACGGGTCCCGCCCCGGGCATGGACCGCGGGCCGGTGTCGCCTCAGGGTCGACCAACGGTGCGTTTCGGCTCTGGAACCCTGGAAAGTAACCAGCTGGTATCAGTCTGGTGTGAGTCTGGGGACCGCCTCAAGGGTGAAAGTGGTGTCTACGGACGCCTCCACCACAGGGTGGGGAGCGCTGCTCGAGGGCAGACCGCTAGCTGGCCTGTGGTCAGAGCGGGAGAAGCTCCTTCACATAAACTGCTTGGAAATGATAGCAGTCGACAAAGCGCTACGGCGTTTCTGCCCCCAGATAAAAGGCCACCACGTCTTGGTCCGGTCGGACAACATGTCAGTGGTGGCGTACATAAATCGCCAGGGCGGCGTCAGGTCCAGAAGCCTTTGCAGGCTGACGGAACCCCTCTTGGTCTGGGCTCAGCGCAACCTCCTTTCACTGAAAGCGGCGCACGTGCCTGGTCACCTGAATGTGGGTCCAGACAAGCTGTCCAGAGGCAACGTCCCAGCAGGAGAATGGTCGCTGCATCCGCAGACGGTCCAGCTGCTGTGGGAAACGTTTGGCAGAGCGCAGGTGGACCTATTCGCGTCCCGCGAAAACGCTCACTGCCCAGTATTCTTCTCAAAAAGCAGAGACGCGCTGGCCCATGTCTGGCCCAGCGGTCCCCTGTATGCTTTTCCCCCCGTCTCGCTCCTGCCTCAGGTGTTGGAGCGGATCAGGGAAAACGGATGCCCAGTGCTGCTTGTAGCTCCGCTCTGGACGAACCAGGCTTGGTTTCCGGTCCTGATGCAGCTGACCAGCGCTGCCCCGTGGCCTGTACCATTGAGGAGAGATCTCCTCTCTCAGGCGGAAGGCTCGATTTGGCATCCTCGCCCGGATCTGTGGTCCCTGCACGCATGGGCCATCAACGGGTACCCGCTAGCCTCCCGGAAGGAGTGCTAAACACGATCGCGCAGGCTAGAGCTCCGTCTACCAGACGGCTCTACTCCTCGAAATGGTCGGTGTTCTCTACTTGGTGTCGAGCCCGGGGCTTTTCACCTGTGGACTGCGGGGTTACGGAAGTGCTTTCCTTCCTTCAGGAGCTGATGGATAAGGGCAGGACCCCATCCACGCTCAAAGTTTATGTGGCGGCCATAGCAACGTTTGCTAAACCGGTGTCTGGCCAGTCGCTAGGAAGAAACGACTTAGTCGTGCGTTTCCTACGAGGAGCTCGGAGGTTAAACCCTCCCAGGTCCCCTTCAGTCCCGACTTGGGACCTTTCCACGGTCTTGGAGGCCATGAAAGGCGCCCCGTTCGAGCCGATCCAGCTGTCGGACATGAAGCACCTGTCCCTTAAGACGGTGTTTCTCTTGGCTCTCGCTTCAGTGAAGCGTGTAGGGGACTTACAGGCGCTTTCTGTAAATCCCTCAATACACCGTTTAGGGCCCAGGTAATTTCCCTGTCTGCCCTTCCGGTTCTCAATGAGGAGAAGGACGCGAGTCTCCTTTGCCCTGTTAAGGGCTTATGTGTCCTGCTCGGCTGGGTTCAGACAGACCGAGCAGCTCTTCGTGTTGTTTGGCGGGCGTTCTAAGGGACTTGCCGCTTCAAAACAGAGCCTATCCAGATGGATAGTGGATGCCATAGCGCTGGCTTACACTTCCAAGGGCCTGCAGTGCCCATTGGGTGTCAGAGCGCACTCCACGAGAGGCGTGGCCTCGTCGTGGGCATGGTATAGCGGGGTCTCCCTGCAAGATATCTGTACGGCTGCGGGCTGGGCTTCGCCGTCTACATTTATCAAGTACTATAACCTGGAGGTGCCCGCCTTACAAGCTAAGCTTTTGGCGGTCTGAACTTCGGGCTTATCGGCCGCCATGCGGCTTGTGTGTGGAGTGTTGGCCTGTGCATCGCTCAGTCCGATGCGGCAGCTCCATGAGTGTGGTACCCTTAGGGGTCTGATACCCCTACGGGACTATTTATAAAGGAGTGATGCTTCTAGCCTCTCCTCCTCTACTCTGTGAGAGTTGTGGTGATTGTGCACTAGATGCGCCCCGGGCTTCGGCCCTGGGACTCTGGTGTTGGATCCCTGTCCGCACGGCGTGTTACACTGTGTTCCCCATAGCGTAAGATATTACGCAGTACGAGAGATACTCTCGTAAGAGAACGTACTCGGTTACTAACGTAACCTCGGTTCTCTCTAGAGAGGGAACGAGTACTGCGTATCTTGCCGTGCTTGGAATACGCTCTGGTTCGCTTCGGCGTTGAAAAATCAGAGGAAATACAGCTATCGAGGGTATTTATAGGGGGAGACCACGCCTTTACTGGCGGGACATGACGAAATGGGCGCGAAGCGCCCCCATTCGTCATTGCGTCACGCAGTGCCTCACTCGATAGGCTGCAGCTTTTCCAGCAAGGCAGCCAATGGGCGCGCGAGCTGTCTCGCCCTTGTCTGCTTGCTGCTGCAAAGCGTTTTACATTGATTAAAAATTAAGGATAATTTTTGGCTTCAATATCTCGAGGAAAAGAGTTTTCCCCGTAGCGTAAGATATTACGCAGTACTCGTTCCCTCTCTAGAGAGAACCGAGGTTACGTTAGTAACCGAGTACGATTTCCACAGAATAAATAAACTACATGCCATCTTGGAGACTGAATGAAATGGAGTTAAGTTGTTTTACATTTTTGCACATGTTTTACCTCTATTTTCCTGTCCTTGTGTGTCCTGCAGAAAAAGGAGAATGATAATACATTAAGCATATTTAACACTCGCATGCAAATTTATAAGGCATACCTAGGTTACAACAATACAGTATATACTATAGGAAATCCTGCTATAAATTCTCCCGTCACGGGGATTAATATATTAACATTTTATTGGATCTGTTTAAAAGAGGTGATTATTTACTTGGATTGCCATTTTGAAAACTGTACTTTGCTGTTGAACACTACTAGGTCAGACATGTTCTTAATATTTTGCTAATCCCACATATAAAGGTGATCTTAACAGACTGTCATTTCAAACAAATATTTTTTGTTATATAAAATTATTGAGGAACATTGTCAGAACCATGGAGCTGATGAAATGTAGCTGATTAAAGAACATAGCAGCTAAATGTTTTTTTTGTTTAATAAATTACCTGAAAGTCACACTTCAGTAAAAGGGAAGTTGTTAAAATTAAAATATGACTTTGGTTGTTACCCACATGAAAAAGACTTTAGTAGAAGTATTAAAGTATATGATATCACAGTAAATGTACTTCAGTTTCAAAAGTGTAAGTAAATTACATAATATTTACATGTATGGGTTAGTTAATTATGTCCTGGCCAATTATCAGATTTGTTATTGACCTAAATCAGTTAAGTCATTCATGTAAATTAATCTAAAAATGTGCTGTTTTGACTCTGAAGCTTCATGTAATCTGTAAAGCAAATGGAAACTATAGTTATCAGATAAATGTAGTGTAGTAAACATTAAAATATTATTTTTCCCTAAAATGTAGTGGAGTGGAAATATGTTCAGTAACACCTCAAATGGTACGTAAATACAGAACTTGGGTGAATGTGCTTATATTCAATCACTGCAGATGACAATATAAAAACAATAAAATGTAAATGTCCCAACCTTTCTTCTGTATCTTTTGCAAGTATTTTGCTGGCTCTTCACCTTTCTCCTCCAGCGTGAGTTGTACTTCTGCGCCATTTTTTTTTTTTTTAATATATAGCTCCAACTGTAATACACACACACACACAAATATAGAAGATGCTCTTCTTTGATGATGGTGGTATAGACAGTGCAGTCTAATACACAGTGTTAAATAGTGTTACACTTACCCCCTTCTATCAAATGTATCAGTAACCTCTATGGAAGAGCAATATTGACTGGTGTCTGGGGCTGCAGGGAAAATAACCTGTGGTTGACAAAAAAAAAAAGGTACAGATAGTTCATAAAAGGACACAAAATAGATTCAATTTATTCAGACTGAAAATGGTTACATTAAATGAATAATTATACACACGTGCAAACTTTCCTATTAAATAGAAATTGATTAACATAAAGTTGACTAAATTATGATCATAATTAAAATGATCGCAGTTGTAACATTTATTAGCTGGTACAGAATGCACAAGTATAAACTCTTGGCATGTGACAATCACTTATTTTACTAACCATTTCATTATTAGGGCTTCATAAGGTTATTGTAGTAAATGAAAACAAAATTATATGACACTGAAATAATGGACGTGTAAGAACTATTTCAGTAAAAGGAGAACTCCGGTCAATTTTAACATTGAGCTAATTTTTTGTAAATTTGGAGTGCTGTCAGTACAGACAAAAACGACAAAAATCGGTGTTGCCTACCTCTTTTTAAAATTCGCTCCCTGTTGACTTCAATGGGTCAAGTTCTAAACCTGCTTTTAGCCTCTTAACATACTTGATGTGTCATTACAAGTGCACAGCCATGTGAGTGGTGTTATTAAGAGTTACCACGGTCAATCTGACTGCAGTAGATGTGAAAGATATTAATAAAAATTATGATAATTCAGCCAGCTCACATACCTGTATTTACTTCCTGATTTTTGCCGAAGTCCACAGTAGTCAATTGTCGAGTTCGCGCGCGCGATCATTGGTAACTAAATGATGTTCAACATCTGATTCGGATGATCTGATGCGAGCCAGCAGCCATATCACCCTGTAGCCCAAGACTGGTTGCCCACTGAAGCTAAGCAGGGCTGAGCCTGGTTAGTACCTGGATGGGAGACCTCCTGAGAAAACCAGGTTGCTGCTGGAAGAGGTGTTAGTGAGGCCAGCAGGGGGCGCTCACCCTGTGGTCTGTGTGGGTCCTAACGCCCCAGTGTAGTGATGGGGACACTATACTGTCAAAATAGCACCGTCCTTCGGATGAGACGTTAAACCGAGGCCCTGACTCTCTGTGGTCACAAAAAATCCCAGGATGTCCTTAGATAAAGAGTAGGGGTGTAACCCTGGCATCCTGGCCAAATTTGCCCATTGGCCTCTGTCCATCATGGCCTCCTAATCATCCCTATATATACTGATTGGCTTCATCACTGTCTCCTCTCCACCAGTAAGCTGGTGTGTGGTGAGCGTTCTGGCGCAATATGGCTGCCGTCGCATCATCCAAGTGGATGCTGCACATTGGTGGTGGTTGAGGAGATTCCCCCCCCCTTCTATGTAAAGCGCTTTGAGTGTCCAGAAAAGCGCTATATAAATGTAATGAATTATTATTATTATTATTATCTATCCATTTGAGCTGATATTCTCAGAACACCACACAGCACCGTCATCGGCTGACAGCTGACAGTCTCCACTGTTGCTTTGTTACCAATGATCGCGCGCGCGAACTCGACAATTGACTACTGTGGACTTCGACCGAAAACAGGAAGTAAATACAGGTATGTGAGCTGGCTGAATTATCATAATTTTTATTAATATCTTTCACATCTACTGCAGTCAGATTGACCGTGGTCACTCTTAATAACACCACTCACATGGCTGTGCACTTGTAATGACATATCAAGTATGTTAAGAGGCTAAAAGCAGGTTTAGAACTTGACCCATTGAAGTCAACAGGGTGCGAATTTTAAAAAGAGATAAACATGGTGAAAAAAAAAAAAAAAAACACGGTGTAGGCAACACCGATTTTTGTTGTTTTTGCCTGTACTCCAAATGTAAAAAAATGAGCTCAATGTTAAAATTGACCGGAGATCTCCTTTAAATGAAATAAAAATAAAACTTGATTTTTTGAATGTAAAAATAAAAAATCAAGTACTAAAAGATAACGCGTTGTACATTTACAAAGCTCACAAAAACCTTAAATTACAAAGAAAATACAAAGTTTATTCTATTATTAAATAGCCGCTGTATCCACTCACCGCTTAAAGATGCTGCACCGCCACCTTTGTTTTCTTTTTTGAGCTTCAGTTGGCGACTTGGCGCAAAAACACAGTGAACCTTGAACCTTGTAGATGATGCAGGCCCAACGTCAGCATTGGAAGAGAGCGCCATCAGTCACAAATGCTGCATCGTCATTGGTTAATTCACAGTGGAGGGGCGTTGCTGAATCAACGAGGTGAAGGCGCGCGTTAGTTAACGTCTGAGTTGAGTTGACGGATGACGGACATATTAACGTATGACGGAATGGAGGAAAAAACAGTTGCAGGACTCAAAAAAAGGTAAGCAACATGTTTTTTTTAAAACAGAATTTGGGTACATTTTAAATGGCGAGTGTATCCGGGTTCTGATACTCTCTGAAGAAACTGGTCATATTTTGTAATGTTAGTTGGCTAGGAAGGCCATGGTAATTAGCTTTCTGCAATAAACATCTTTATTTAAAAAAATAAATAAAATTGTTTTCTACATTCAGCGAGGCCTATACATTCTTGAAGTTACATAAATTGTGTATGATTGGAAACATTTGATCTCGTGCAGTGAGACCCCAATAATTAAATGTGTTGTACTTTTGTTTATTTTACAGAAGCCCCTTTCACACAGAGATTCCGGAAAATACACGGATAATGTGACCCGGCATTTGTCCCGGGATTGTTTGATTTCGGTTCATTCACACTGCCAGGGATTTGCCGGGATCTGTGAGTGCGTTCACACACAACCCGTTAATGTCCCGGAAAGCCGCGTGACGTCAGGATAAGACGTGTAACGTACGCGTCGAAAACATGTGTACGCGCGCACCTTTCCACAGAGCTGGCGAACGATCGCAGCTTCAGCGCGGATTGTGAGGAGCTCCTGTCTCTGCTTCATTCCAGGTTGCAGACATTTTTTCGTTCTTTCTTTGTTGATGACAAACACAAACTTTCTTCTAAGAGCAACAGCGTCGCGCGATGGCACATGCGTCATCACTAGTATTACACACCCCTTACGGCATTGGTTCTGGCTTTTGTTCACACAGCGCGCATTCCGGGTCTGAACACGGCAATGTTACTAGGTCCCCAACCCGGGATCGGTCCCGGCATCAATCCCGGGTCATGTTTGCGTTCACACAGAAGGCACTCTGGCAATTTGCCGGCAATTTGCCGGGTTCAAAGTGCTGTGTGAAAGGGGCTAGAATGAGTGCAGCTAATACAAAACTGCCAAAAAGAGCGCGAAACCCTCCGAAAAAGATGAGTTTGTATGAACCAGACAGCTCCCCCAGAGATAGCCAAGATGGTAATTGAGTTATTGTACTATACTACGGCTTAGGCTAGCTAATTTTGTTAAGTATTAAAACTGGTTTAAGTGGTTATTTTTAACGTACTTTGGACACTTTACTAACCAAAATATTTGTCAGTATTTGTTCTCCTGGAATTTTTATAAATACTGTATATTGGTAGCTGGCACAATATTGATTACAGGAATTTTTAATGGAATGTCATGAAAAAGGAGTGCAACTTATTTGTACATTTTAGTGACTGAATTTTGCGAATCATCTAAAAATTTAAGGGATAAAATCATTTGTATAGGAATTGCAGCTCAAAGTTCTTTACAAAAAAAATATTCCTGCGCCATATACTCTTCATAGACAATGTGTAAAATAAATAAATAAATAAACAAATAAAATGTGTGATAATTAAATAATGAAAGGGATCAAAAACATTGAAAAATAAAATAAAGAGTGCATAAATCAAAGAGTTGCAGGAGCGAATAAATTTGAAAGTGCTAAAAGAATAAAGTTAATCCTAGTTGAAGGCTAAAATGAAGAGGTTTGTTGCTTTGCTAAGAGGGTTAGAAATAAGACAATAAAGATATAGTAGCATGTTTAAGTAAGATTGATTTTTAGCCTGCACTGATTTACTCACAGTCTCCTTTTTGTTTACTTTGTGTTCATTTTCAGGACTTTTTGTATTTTTGACCTTTGAAGATGGATACACAGCAAAGATTTTTAATCTCTGTGATATTCTAAACAAAGATGATAAACCCATCGCTTGCTTTAGAGATCTGACACCAGGAGAAAAAGTACTTGCAAGATGGTCTGACAATAAGTTCTACAATGCTACAGTAGACTTCATTGGAACAGCTGACAAAACGGTGGATACCAAGAAGGCGACAAAGAAGGACATGAAAAAAAGAGATGCAGCTGCACAAAGATTCTACAACCTTCCATTCCTACCTCAAGCAGGCCAGTCCACCTCTGCACAGGATCACCCAAATACTGTGGACCAGAATGTCATTCAGCCTCCAACAACCTGGCCAATGTACCAGCCTCCACCTACAGTGTCATTTCTACCTGTCCAGCCACAACACCAGCATGCAACTGCCTGGCCACAGTACCAACTTCCAGTTTCCCAGTCATCACCAAATACGCCACAACATTACCAGCATTCACCAGTCCAGTCGCTCAACAAGTATGGAACTACTCTGTCTCCAATTCCACACAATTCCAGCCTTTCGCAGTATTCAAAACATCACCAGCCTCACACAGCACTACCCACACCTTCAGACCAAACACAACAGCAGCCTTTTTTGGCAGATTTGGATCAGCAAAGACAGCCACCAGCTCCTACAGCCAAAGAAAGCTTCCTCAAAATGTTGCACAGTCCTAATACACATCAAAAACCTGCTGTTCTTGGGGACCAGAGCCAGACAAGCACCTCGGTACATGAGACTTCTCCAAGCTCATCTGCAGATACTTTAATCATCGATCGTGATCCAATTCCAGAATATGGAGAACCATGCATCATTTCGCCTGAGTCAGCAGAAGACAGATCATGGAAGCCATGCGAAGCATGCAGGACAGAGGTGGAAAAATTAGTGGAGGAAAAGGCCAAACTGCATGATGTGCTGTGTGGTATAAGTAAGTATGTTTTGTCTCTCTGTTGCAATTACTTGTTCTTTTAACACTTCTTTTTTTCTCTCACAGGTTTTCTAACACACCTAATATCTATTCAGAAGAGTTGTGTAAAAAAAAAACGTGGGTAATAATCTAGTGTATTAAATTGTGCAACATCAAATTGTAATTATGTTTTTATATTGGTATATGTTTAAAGTTCTACTACATTGTCTTACTACTTTGGACATTGGGAGTTATTTGATGCTTAAGCGAAATCTTAAAAACTTTAAACAATTTAGTAAAACGCTTATCCAATCATGAAATCTTTTGGACTTTTTAAAAACTTGTCTTTTTATTTTTATTTTTTACTTTATGAATGCTGCTGTGTCCCTGTAAGGTAATATACATCTTTTGTGTCACAGGTGGTGAGCACCTCGAGGCATTCAGAAGTTTTCTGGACAAAGTGGAACAGATCCAACCTCAGGCTGGTGTTTGGGCTCCAAAAGGCAGATCTCGGCAGCAGGAGCTATATCCAGGAAGTGGCCTCTTCTTGTCCTCGACTAACCTGGCTGCAATCCATGCAACTGCAAAGAAGGACTGCCTTCGCTTGTTCCATCTTCTTTTTGATGAATTCTTTACTGCAGAGGAGTGCCAGAATGCTGTGGCATTTGGGAAACACGGAAAGGTGCCAGATGGGAAGAGAGTCCTGGATAAGTTCAAAGTCAATGCAATTCTAAGTAAGTATGTTGCTCATGTGGTTGTTAACAATTTGTGGAAAAAGTTGTGAAAATTCATAGGTAAAAAAGGTGTGGGAACCCAATAAGAGGTGTTGGATACCCATATATCACATGTTAAATGTTATGATTGTTTCACTGTCCTCACAGTTTTGCTGCATTTCCTTATGTGTGATCCATAGAGATATTACAACGTGAATTTTGTCGTATCAGGATGAAAAAAGTTGTTAAAGGATAATTCCGGTATTTAGCACTTTGAGTCTATTTTCTAGTGTGTTTTGGATGAACTAGAGTGGTAGACTTAGAATTTTTGACAATGGATCCTGTCTCGACTTTTTGACTCTTTTAGAATCGCCTCTGAGCGCTTCAGAGTGGCTGTCTATGGGCATACTGAAACATGTCCTTAAAACAACACTTAACATTAGTTTTCAAAACTGTGAAACTCACCGAGTGGTTAGTGGTGTTCGTTGATGATTAAAAACAAATATATCGGCGCAATGTATGCTTTCAATCCGTGTTATTTACTATAGTGGAACTATATTTTCAGATACCTCACAACCGCGTATAAACTTCCGCTGGATATTTGAGTCTGAAGCGTTAGCACACTCCCGACCACTTGATGGCGACAACCACTTTGCCGCAGTTGCTCTGCTCACGCTAGCCTTCTGAGAGACGGAGAACCGAGCGAAAAGACTACAACCAAATGTAAACAGACCCTTTCGGTATCCGTTGCGCAGTAATATCAACGAGCACTGAGGCTCCAACAGACATCAATGAAATTTAAAAAAATGGCAAATAAAACACGACAGAAACTGTATTTCGCTACACTACTTGTTTTGGAACATCAACGAACACCACTAACCACTCGGTGAGTGTCACAGTTTTGAAAACGAACGTTAAGGGTTGTTTAAAGGACATGTTTGTGCATGCCCATAGACAGCCACTCTGAAGCGCCCAGAGGCGATCCTAAAATTGTCAAAAAGTCGAGACAGGACCCATCGTCAACATTTCTAAGTCCACCACTCTAGTTCAGCCAAAACAAACTAGAAAATAGACTCAAAGTGCTAAATACCGGAATTATCCTTTAATACTGTTGTGGTAACTGCGTTTACTCAATGCAATCTGTAATTTGTGCTTTCTTTTCTTTTATTCTTGCAGCTTACGTCATGCGCTGTAGTACACTGGATGGTTGGACACCAGTTGAAAAAAGTAAGGTCAAAAAAGCCTTCATAAACAAATGCCGCATTAGGGCCACAACACTGTAAATATTGGATGGGGCACACAGAGACATTTGTTGAAATGACAATGTTCACAAAAAGTCCTTGTTTTCAAATTATGTATGTTGGCGTCAGAGACTCAAGTTTATTGATGTGAAATTGTTGTAAACCTGGCCTGCCACTGCTCATAACATTGTTAAAATTGTTACTGTTTTAAAAACAGAATTTTACACACAAAAAAAGCACTTTAGTTTTGTAATGACCATGTTTAAACAGTTTTTGCTGTCTTTAAAATGTCTTTAAATGTATTAATGTTATTTTGATTTAAATAAAGATTCAGATTCAAATTTCTTAATTTCTTTATTACATCAGCTAATCTGCCATTTGCTATAGATTTTTAAAGCCTGATGGTTGTGGATAGATCATCTGTCTGTCCTGCAGTGAAGAAAGAGTAGCATTCCCGTCCGTTGTTTCTTTGGTCCATCAAGATGTTCTGAAGTGAATGATATGTGTTGTTTATAATGGTGAATCTAGTCTGGTAGGAGGAAAATGTCATATGATTGAATTAATAATTCATGTGCGTGCGTGTGTGTTTGTGTGCATGAGAGGGAGAGTGAGCGAGAGACTTGGATATTGCTCCATAGTAGCTCCAGTATTGCTCATTTTCTTTTTCAAAGGAGAAATAAAGGAGTCATTAAAAATACCGAATTGAGATTAGCAAGGCATCTCCTGTTAGTCTCAGGTATGACTCCCTCTGATTATTCTGTCTCACCTAGTGAATTTTAGGAGAAACATATGAGAAACATTTTAGACAAAATAGAGATTAAAATGAGGGTTAGATGAGAATCTCAAATTTGTCTCCTAAAAGCAAGCTCTGAGCAGTAAAATTTTCCTCTGTCTCACCTATTGCTCCTAGTGAATTTTAGGAGAAACATATGAGAAACATTTTAGACAAAATAGAGATTAAAATAAGGCTTGCAAGAGAATCTCAAATTTGTCTCCTGAGCTATAGAAAAGCAAGCTTTGAGCAGTAAAATTTTCCTCTGGGCTTATACACATTGTATGTTTAAGTATTCTAAAAGTAATTTAAAAACTGTTAGGACATGTGGATTGGCCTTCTTCACCATGTCACGGAAGAGCACGAGTGGTCACTGGATGCCTGTCAGCATGGTCCCTTAGAGGATTACAGAGAAAAGGGGTGGATAGAGAAGGGATCCGTGGCCCATCAGGCTTTATCAGAAATCATTCTAAATGAACGCTGGCTGAAGGAGGTACACAAGTATTTGCACTTTAGGTGTGATTATGCTTATTAATTTTACTGTCATGTCGTCTGTGAAAAACTATTTATTTGTATTAGCTATATTACTGTGTTGAAAGAATTATAATCTTACAGTTCTCACTGAATTTGTAGGTCAACAGCTGACCTGGAGTCTTTCCATAATCACATCTTGATGTATGCCAGCAAGCGCTTCTGTTTCAGCCCTCCTGTTTATGAAGCCCGAATCTTACTGGCTGGCCTGGATTACAACAACCATGTTTGCAGACCACCCAAGAGAAGGCCTGATGGCTCCATAGAGTATGTAATATGCATAATGCCTTATCAATAGTGTTAGATAGTAGAATTTAAATATTTTCAGTTGTTTCCATTGTCTGTCAAATATCTCATTTCAGATATCGCAAACTCTACAATAAGAAGTCCAGAAAGTGGAGTTTGTATGCCATAAAAGAGGAAAAGGAATATCGTTACATCCCAGGAATTCAGAGGTCAATTGTAAGGAAACGGATATCGTCAGGACGTGGACTCCCTCGACTTACAAAAATGAGACCAAATGACCCACGTCAGTATGGTATGCCAGCTCACACCACACAGGAGCTATTGACGACCCAAGTCAGCAGAGGCCAGGGTAAGAAGTAAATGTTTGTATCAAACCATCAATGATACCTTTTATCTTCCAAATGAAAACTTGAAATTAATATCATTTAAAAAAGCATTGGCTTTTTTGGCAAGGTAGAATTCTATTTTTTATTATGATTATTATTAAACATGCATGTGTTTTCTTCCCCCTCATGATGTAATAATTTGTAAATGAAAATGTCTGACACATCAAATTCTTTATGCTCCATCAACAGCTCAGACATTGGCCCAGAAGTAGATGCACGTGAAGGAATCATCTTTTAGCACAAATAAAAATGTTCACTTTTTTGCTTGTGCAGGAATACATAAAAAAAATGGATTTATTTTTAACATATGCAAAATAAAACATAATATTTCTATGATGTTGTCATTCCTTGGCTTGGTGAGCTTCCTCGTCTTTGCACAATTAGTATTGACCTATCGATTCTCATCATTACTATTGAAAGTTAGTATTTTAAATTGATCCAAAAGATAATTTAGTAATGTACTATGGTAAAGTGGTGCTTTTCTCACTAATGAGCAATTACATAAACATTTAATTTTAAACCCTTTATTGAAAAATATTTACACAATTTTTAATAGAATTATTATTTTAAATAATAGAAATTAAGATTTTTGAAAGCACAACACACAGCAGCTATACCCTCCTCAGAATAAATCCCCTGTATTGTCCATGAGGATCTGGAAAGCGGTCCCGGATTGTCCACACACAACAGCTTGGGATGACCACTCTGTGACCAGGACCCAGAGTCCCACACTGCCAAGCCACAAACTGTCTATATGCAGCATGTCTAAATTGCCTGTTGTCTTCACCTTCATCTGGAAGGTCAACTACAGCACGCAGGTCATTCCAGATCCCCCTGGCCAGACGCAAGACTCCAGCCTGCAGAATGTATGCCTCCATGTGTGGTAGAGTTGAAATGCAAAACGGTGGCTGTTGGAGGCAACACTTCCTCTCCACCACAGTGGGCATTTCTCTGCATTTCTGGCAGATGCACCATGATAGTTGCCCGGTGATAGGAGGTAATGTTGGAGGATCAGCATTTCCCAAATGTCTGAGGACATCAAATATTAGGCCTGGATCCCGTGCCAAACATTGCTTCAACACTTCTTGTGTCTGTTGTAAGTTCAATTGTAGAATTTGTTCCTAGTGATTACAGAAAAAAATCTCATTATCCATAGATAAACAGCTAACATTACACTACATAGGCCGATAATATATATAAATATAAAATTGAATTGAACAATATTATACATTATAATGTGCATAGGGAAAACATGTCTAACTGAGGTAACTTGCACGTCATAAGCAGTTCTCTCTAATCTTAAATTCTCCACACGAGCCATGTCCTCTCTGCTGAGGTGCTCGGGAGTTGGACCCAATCTGCGACCTCTTCCTCGTCTCCCACGCGCCTGCCTGATGCTCCGCGCACACGTCTTCCTCTTCTCCCCGCCGTTGACTCGAAGTCGCTGGGGTGAATTCCTCGTCGGAGCCATTGGACTCAGTGTCAAAACTCTAGCCGCATAACATGCAGATAAAATGTCACGCATGTGCAAAGCAAATATTGAAAACTGCTAATTCACTGGCTTGTCATTTTGCTGAAATCATGTAGCCTACTAGCAAACCTTCTTACATATCGCTAGAATATTACTTACATACTGTAACGCAGTGGCGGACCTGCATTTCACACCTAGGCCTTCTGTCCTATCTGAATCAATAACTTTTAATAGTGTAGCAGCGCAAAGACTCTCTATAATTGTTGTTTTTATTTTGCACGGCAGTTATAGGGTTAATGCGGTGAGTTCGGGAAAGGCCGGTAGAGAGAAACGATGCGCGTGAGTTCGGTGGTGCGTTTGTGTACAGTGGTTCTTGCGTTCGAATCCGATTATAAGTTCAGAAACGGAGCCTCCCTTATGTTGTCGTTCAAGGGTTACAATAGTCCTTTTCAGACGCTACAATAGTATGGATGTTTGAAAAAAATTACGTTTCGATCATAAATCTAAAAGAAAAATTAAGAAGAAAAGCATATTCACCACGGGGGAAAAAGCATTATCACCAAAACTACTGATTGTTTTTACACAAAATCCATCCTTATTTCTTTCCTCAAGCAGACTTCAATTACTGTTGTAGGCTACAGGTTCTAACTGCGTTGCAGGTTTGAAACTGCTGGGGGTCGAGGAGGGAAAGAAACATTAATTTTGGGTTGAAAACTATTAAATCTACAGGAATATATTTTAGTTTATGCAGTTCGCTACAGATGCGGAAATACCAGTAATAGTACGCGCTCTGAGCATCCAATCAAAGAACGAGAAAATGCAGACGTTATTGTACGCCTGCTAGATGGCCCCGCTGCAGTCAAAGCGAAATTGATTGGCTGATTAAATCTGACTGATTATCTGATTGGTTAAGCAACAGTTTCATTGCATTCATTTTAAGTTACAGGCGCCTGCACTATCGATTCTGAAGGCCTTAAGGCAGATTTATTTGGCCATGGCAACGCATGATGGCTGAAATATGATTGGATAAAAGCTCTAACTAAAAACACACTACTGGAAGCAGCGCGACCAAGAGAAAAGCTATGAAATTAGAGAATGAACTATTGGGAATAATTTAATACTCATTCATGGAAAAAATATATTGAAGTGCAAGTCAGTAATTCTGATAGTGTTTAGGCCAGCAGAGAAGGCCTTGCTGGCCCTGAGGCCCACCACTGCTGTAACGTTATATTATATTATTTTAGTAATATTTAGTTGTATATTTACTATATAGTTATATATTTAACTTATAGAAAGAGTGCAACGTTATAAAGTTACATTACATGAATGGCAAAATACATAATGATTTGAGAACCAAGTTTGTAGTCAAATGGTCATGCAATAGTCAATGTAAAGCATATTGTTGATGTTTCGTCCTACCAGTGAATGTGCCATACTGTTTATCAGCTTACTAGCCAGATGCGCGTTCACGGCAGGCTCCGTTGTGGGGGAGGAGCTATGGAGGGAGGGATGTAGCGCAGCAGAGCGCAAGGGGGTGGGACCTGGAAGTTGTGCTTTTTCAAAATTTCAGAACAAAAGTCAACATTTTCTAAAAACGCCCTACTGCAGCTTTAACATGTGAAAAGCTCTGGGGGGGGGGGGGGGGGGGGGGGATGGGGGGGGGGCGGTCTCAGCTGATTACTGATAATGAGGGGAGAACGAAAAAACTGCACCTCTCCTTGGTTTCAAACAGATTACATAAACTGGAAATATTAATTTTGTTAGTAGCTTACTTCATTTAAAAGAAGAGAATCTCAGCGTCATAAAGAGACATCTCTCGTATCTCTGTGACAAGTATTGACAGAGTTAAAGTTAATATTTCGGACGCGTTTCAGAATGGACTTCACTGAGGGAGACAAGGTAAAACGCGCATCATGTTTATTTTTCTTTATTTGACGAAAAGCACAACACTTTGTTTTTATTGTGAGTACCCACAAAAAATAGAAACTAAACAGGATCTAATGATGTACAACACTTAAAAATCAACAGAGTAATTTGAGTCTCTTTTGCACTGATAAGGAAAAAAGTGAGCTGGTATCGCCGGCGATACCACCGACCTCAGAGGGTTAAAATTAAAAAATCAAAAAGTGCCTGTTTTTTGGGGGGGTTATTACAGCTCAGACAACATATACTTAAATGTTTATCACTTTTAGCACTGTTTTATGAAACTGCAAAGGGTTTCCTGTAAAATGACACCAAAATTAATTGAATTGAAAAAAGTATTTGGGAATGGTAGGCTTTTCAATTTGGGTAGGAAAATCCAGGCGGAAATCTCCAAAAATGGTCCTGGTGCTTAACAGGTTAAAATACTTGAAAAAGCTGTTTCAGGAGTCCTGGATAGTGGATAACATTTCAGTAACAAACCAATTGTATTGGTTATATTGTTATATTTCAAAATTACAAATATATAACAAATTGCTCCAAACAGTTTGAAAAAACAATTCTTTTTGCATTTTTCCCTGACATCTTTGAAAAATACAAATGCAATGGCAATGATTAATGTATGTTTTGACAGGATATAAAATATTACTCAGAGCACTCTGCTTTAATACATGTAGCCTTAATGTAACTAGAAACACTATTAATACAGTATATAATTTAAAATAAAATGAAGAAATACATTTTCATTCCTTCCCATAGCCACTAACATTTCCCTTAGTTTCAGATAACTAGCCAAACTGAGTCAAAGCTTCTGGCCTGGTTGCAAAGTAGTTGTAGAGTTTTTGACTGCATCAATATTAATGTATACGATGGGCTATATATTAAATGTTCTGGCCTAAAAATGTTAGGCGAGCTTTCTTCCAACTTACGCCCTATTATGCGTATGCGGTGCGTGTTGTGGTGCGTATACGGTACAGGAGCAGCTCACGCTATAGTGCTTTCACATATGCTGAGTTTGCAGTGCGTAACTGATCCGCGGCTGTACCACAAACACATACTCACTATTTTTATTTCAAATGCAGAAGTTATGCAGAAACTTTTATCAAAAAAAGTTTTGTCAGCATTGCGATTCTCTTTGTACACATATACAAACTTGAATGGACGTATGCATGCTTAAACACAATTTAAACAACATAGGCCTATAATTCCATGCATTACTTCTATATATATTAAGTTGCTTAAGAAAGTGATCAAATATTTAACCATGTACTTATATTAAAATCGTAAACATTTTAAATTAAAACTTAAAATTGACAAAAACAGCCGACTCTCATGCCTTTTCTTTTGCATTTAAATTTTAATACAATAAATCTAGCATATGTCACAAAGAACTTGTTTTTCCACCTCCACGAATGAGTGTCGTTCATTATTATGGCCTTGTTGAGGTAACTTGTCGTTTTCCTTGCTTAAAACCCCGGTCTTAAAGTAAAAAGATGAAAAGTAGTATTTAATTGAATACATTTATGGTGAGATTGCTACATTTTATTGAATTAAATGCATTTATGGTGAAATTACTACATTTACAGGTCAATCTGTGTTCATTTTGACCACGAACCGTGCGCTGTCACTTTAATTCTGCGTTTGCAGCACAGCAAAAATAGACTTGGTGCGGAAACAATCTCTGCACTGCTGTATACGCACCGCAACTGGAACGGATCGCCGGACTGCATCCGGGTGCAGTGTGAAAGCTCTAACCTGTTAACGTGGGTACGGAAAAAATAACGCACCGCATACGCACTGCAAACGGAGCATGTGTGGAACGAGCGTTGCCTTCTCCATCACGACGTGTGTTCGTGCGATGTCGCGGTGGCCGAGAATGTTCCGTCAACTTCCGTGTGTTCGCGCATCTATGGCCCTGTCCCAAATGGCGCACTTCATGCGGACTTTCGGTCTCGTGGACTTAAATTGCGCGTGCTCGCTGAGTCTACGAGTCCGTAGGCCGTCCCATTTAGCATTTTGACGCTCTGAAGTGTGCTCAGCAGCGCCCCCTTTGTACCCTTGAAGCGGTCTTCCGCGAAGCCCGCATAGAAGCAGGCTCCATGCACTTTAACTACACAGGTATCCTTGCGAAAGGCCAATCAGACAACAGATGGGAGGAGATTTCGCTCACGGACAATTGTTAACATGGCTGAGAAGAAAATATTTAAGTGTAATTATCATTACGGTTTTTATGACAAGTTTATACAAACATGTTCATCAACCAGTGGTTGATGTCTCAAACATAGGCTAATAATAGCGAGCTGAATAATATAATAATATAATATAATATTATGATTCATTAAATAAATAGAACAGAATGTCAGGGCTTTACTGAGTCATATGTAAACGCAACAACAATAGTCAGCATATTTCCCCGAACCTGCAGCTCCTGTCCATAACAACAACCAGACTGTCTTCCTGTTTCCGGCGTGACGATCGATTCTGTCCCAAAAATACCTCTCAATGCGCCCTCGCGGACTCGCGCTAAGGGCCCTATAGGTCTGCACTACATGACGTCACCGAAGTGTGGACTCTGAGGAAGTCCGGAGTGTGCCATTTGGGACAGGGCCTACGTTGCCTAGTAACAAACGCAATCGGGCCGAGGCGCTGACGGCAGGAAACTTCACTTTGTGTGCCTGCGCCTCGTATACAACGTTATATATAAAGCTTACAGGACAAATTGGTTGGCATTGCCTTTTCAGCGTGAGAAATACACGATGTGAGCGTGTGAACTGGTTGAATTGCGTGTGTCTCACGGCCAATGCGTGAGACTTGAGAACCCTGTGGTAGGATCACATGACAAACCAGCCTGGTCTCATAGTTCTCCACCCATAGGTCTCAAAATACGTAATTTTCAAAGATAGAAAACATATGCTGAAATGTATGATATGGACGTATCTGCAACAATTAAACAAAATTATTACTTTTTACAGCTACAAAACGTTAAATATTTACGTATCTTTTATATCATTAAGATATCTGTATAATTTACCTTTTACCGTTTTATAGATAAATGGAAGATCCCTTAACCCTGCTCCCAAACCTAAACATAACGTTACCCATTTTATACAGAATATAATATAATATAATAAAAAAAATGTTAGCAGCTAACCCTACTCCTACCCCTAAACCTACCCATAACAATTTCTTAAAACTATATAGGCAACAATTATGAAGAAAAAACAACATACGTATAATCACAATAATTTATTTATTGCGAAAATGTCAAAAAGTTGTTCACATGATGTGTGAATCGTCATGTGTTGCAGTCACAGTTCTCTCTTTCAGTATATAATTGTTTTGAATGAGGTATAGAGCAGAATTTAAGTTATTAACAGTGTTTGGAATAACGGCGTTTAAAATAACGGCGTTAGGTAACGACGTTATTTTTTCAGTAACGGGGTAATCTAATTAATTACTTTTCCCGTCGTTACAACGCCGTTAACGTTACTGGACGTGAAATGCGGTGCGTTACCGCGGGCGTCAGTTTGCTGGGGACAGAGACGCATTCGGAAGTGCATTTTCAAAAGTGCTGGGTACAAACTTGTCAAACTGTGTTAAACTAGCAGTGGTCTAGTGGTAGATTGTTTGCCAAGCGTGTCAGAGGTTACGGGTTCTAATCCGCCCTCGGTATAGTTTTTTTTTCTCCCGTATCAAAACCGAGTATGTTCATCAGTGGTTATACAGTCCATATCAAGCAGGGAAACGTTTGTGTGCTTTTTATTTTGTGATTTCACCGGAATTAATAGAGAGTCTCCACAACGGCGATAGATTGAAGAGCGCGCTCCGAGTGAAGACTGCGCGTGCACCACAAGAGAACAACTGTATGCAACTGCGGCAACGAGCGCTCAGCTTGAGTTCAAAACCAAAACAATTTAACGCTAGATCTCTTATTTAATAGCGAACTAAATTAATGCTCTGCTAGTTAACTGTTTTATTTATTTGTTTCAAAAAGTGGTGAGTACAAAATGACTCAAAATCGACGCCTATGTGCGTTACTAGCCTATGCATTGATTGAATAAACTGTGTAATCCGAACGCACCCCTGGCTCACACAGCTAATGAGGAGCTGGGTTAATAAGTGCAGTGGAGTGCAGGATAAACCTCTGGCTGTCTGTCGAAGTGCAATAAATATAGAAAGTTATGTACAAACACCTGTCTGTTCTTCTACTCATTTCAACTGACTTGTGAAAACTGCAACAAAAAAATCCAAATTCTTTGACATATAGCAACTTTTTTTTTAACAGTAACGCAAATAGTTACTTTCCCTGGTAACGAGTTACTTTTATTATAGAGTAATTCAGTTACGAACTCAGTTCTTTTTGGAACAAGTAGTGAGTAACTATAACTAATTACTTTTTTAAAGTAACGTTCCCAACACTGGTTATTAATCCATGAAAATGTTAATCCGGCTTCGCTCTGTGTGAAGGCGCGCGCGCTTCTCCATTTCAAATGTAGTTTACCGACTGAAATGCGGCATGTCGCAATCTGAAGCGAGAGCCAATGAGCGTTTGATATCACTGCCGTAAAACATGTCGTAACGCTTCTTGAGGGCGCAATTTTTGAATTTGAATTCATCACGAGCGCGGGACAGTTACCGACTGCGCTGCTGTGATAGCCTGTGTGAAATGAAGATGAAGATCGCTCACTGGATAAAGGCTGAATTTGGATCTCTTTCTTGCAAACGTATGGATTCTAAAGATTTTGATTATATCTAATAAAATGTATGTCTTTTGTGAATTTATGTTGGGTTTTGGTGTATTATTGTTCTATTGGAGAAAACGCATTTTGTGTTTCACTGTAATAACGTTAAAATAAATATTACAAAATGGTTTAAACGATTAAAGAAGGTATTTTAAGGTTTTAAAGTGTATTATTGTTTAACTGCATGCGGGCTAATCCTCCGAGTTTCCAGCAGAAACCACGAACAGAGCGAAACGTTATTATTTCTTGAGTAACTTAAACTGCATTTAATAAATGCGACTGAAAACGTAGGCTAATTGATAAGACATTTGAATGCAATGGAGTCAAAACATGAATGCCACAATTTTAATATGCATAAAGAATACGTACAAATATGTACGTTGGTAGAGTTGTTCATACGTAAATAATTTACGTTTTTGTGCTGTTAATACGTAAATATTTTATGTTTTAGTGCTGTAAATACGTCAGTATTATACGTTTCTGTGTGTATAAACGTAAGTAAATGTACGTATGGTAGAATTACACTTTACGTAAAAATACACACGAATTCTCATGAGATCACGTTGGACAAACAGGGATGCAAACTCTAACTTTAACATGATTTCAACACTCAGTTGGTCAGATAAGAGGAAGTTAACCAATACAGGAGGGGCTGATGATGTTTAAATAAAGAGTTGTAACTGTATAAAGAAAGACTGTCATTAACAGAAAATGTCTGATAAGTGTGATCTGTGTCTGCTGGGACTGATCATTCTCTCTTCACTTCTCACAGGTAATGAAATCTGTATGGCAAAATTATCTTCATATTAAGAGTGTCAGTGATTTGAACAGCTCTCTGCTAAAGATAAATATGATTTGAACTGTCTGATGTTTATGTTTTATGTTTTCATTTATTAATATGTAGCATAATGATCACTCAAATGTACTGTGTTTCAGGTACCAGTGGAGTGAATAACATTGAAATGTTCATCAGTTCTGGTGAAACTGTCCGTCTGCCCTGTAATAATGCTCTTTCTGTTCCTGACTGCAAATCAACTACATGGAACTATAGCCCCTTCAGTCTGTCAGTTACAGTTGAACTGATTGGTGAAGGGAAAGTGAAGAAGGATACAGGGAGACATGAGAGACTGAGTCTGGGGTCTGACTGCTCTCTGAACATCAAGAGCGTCACAGAAGAAGATTATGGGGTTTACACCTGCAGACAATATGTGAATGGACAACAACACGGATCTGATGCTCATGTTTCTCTGCACGGTCAGTGTTTCTGTGAATTATATGTTCAATTTTAAAAGGACACCATTCCACCATTCCTCTGTTTAATCAGGTTAAAAGTTGGGTTATTTCTTGACAGAACTCTGTCTTTTGAAGCTCATATTAACAGTGTTACCGGTGGTTGAGACGGGAAGTGTAGCTTGAAGGCCTGCGCACTGGCACTGATTATTAGGATCAGGTGGCACCTTTAAATGTGCCAAAACCAAACGGGATAAAAGTTTTTTAGAAGGTTAGGCCTATTTGTCTTTAATGCTAAACTCATTCCCATTGAGAAGCGAACACGACCTATTGTTTGTTTGTAGCTCGGCCTGGCGTCTGTGCGTATGGTGACCAGTTAATGGTACACACAGTTACGAGTCTACTGAATACTTTGCTCGCATAATAGCGAGTAGTGATTCTACACGGGTTTGCAGCAACGTAAGTTTACTGGCCCCTTTTTCCTTTAGACGTAACGTGTAGTGTTTATAGATCGTTTCCGGTCTGATATTGCCTATGAATAGAAGCAACGCTGGTGAGGATGTGCACAGTTATTAGTCATCCACACCGTTAAACTTCATCTGTACATATAGCTCTAATTCATCTAGGCTGCTTTCAAAAACGTAAGTTCATTTAATCCCTTTTGTTTAGTTATAGTCTTTCAATCAGAGATCTAATCTTGTTTTAAATCGTCACGATGTTACCAAACATGGCATTATAAACCATTTATGCTTGTGATTACAGGAGGATTGCCTTCGTCTGTCCAACTAGACACTGTTTTTCCTGGGTTTAATAATTCTTATTATTAATTTCTTTGTATGTGTGCGCGTGCCTCGGAAATCTGCCACCATAGATGCGCCTCGGCTGGAGGCCTGCGAGTTATAGCCTGCTAACCTATATGTTTTGTTTGTTTGTTTTGTCTGTTTGTTTGGTAATCATTATATCACCGTATTCGGCCTATGGGCATTGTGCAATATCTCCTGTGGGGACAGTGCTTATTTTGCAGTGTTCACTAATGTGAAGTGTAAAACGCTGTGTTCAGGGGCGCAACTACCCAGTATCAGAGGGGTATGCAGCAACAATTTTTGCAAATAATAAATAAATAAAATAAATAAATAAGTGTGCCCAGTGGCGTAACTTTGTTTTAAAAAGTGGGTGGGACATGTGTGTATAAATGAATGAATCACGTGACACGTAATTAAAAACATAGATCCGACTTTACAACATGTGTCCTTTAATAGTCCAGTGGTAGAACTTTTGCCGAGCATGTCAGATGTCCAGGGTTCTAATCCGCACTCATATAGTTTTTTTTTCTCATCAAAACCGAATATGTTCATCAGTGGTTGTATTATATCAAGCAGGGAAATGTTTGTGTGCATTTTTGTTTTGTGATTTCACCGGAACAGAGCATATGGAGCGGTGAGAATCTCAGCTCCTCGCTCACGGAACTGTTCACCCCTCCGCTCCGCTCCGCCGCTCAGAGCCTCATCAGGCCCATTATCGCTCAGCACTCAACACAGTTTTCTTCGCTCTCCACTCTAATCGCCCAAAAAAGTAAACAAATCTACATGTACTTCACTTTTAGCTTAGACCACAGGCTTACCTCCCAAAGAACTAAAGAGCAACAACAACATTTTCCAAATAGAAATGTTTTATTTCAAATTAGAAATTAGGCCTAGCCTATGTAAAAAGGAATCTAGCCATACACAAAGTCCTGTAAAATTAAACGAATAAATTGACCTAATAATATGAATAAAAATTATATAAACAAAAATATACATAAAAGTTTTAAAAGTGAATTAACTATTAGGCCAGAATTTTGACAATTGATTTTTTGCGCAACGCGCACGATTAAAATTTAAATTGGCTTATAGCCATTGTACACACAAACTGCTGTACAATTAAACGAATAAATGGCCCTAATAATATAAATAAAGATAAAAATAAAAAAATGTAAGTATATAAACAAAAATGTAAAAAAAAATATTGGCCTATGCTACATAAACATTTTAAAAGTAAATTAACTATTAGCCCAACATTTTGATAACTAAACTTTTGCACAGCGCGCACAATTAAAATAATAATATGCTTAAGCTATATCAATTGTAAAAAAAATGCTGTAAAATTAAACGAATCAATGGGCCTGATTATATAAATAAAAATATACAGGCTATAGGCCTACTGTAGGCTACATCAATGTTTTAAAAGTATAAATGAACTATTAGGCCAAAATTCGTATAACTAAACTTTTGCTCAGAGTGCACATGGATTACAATTTAAATGGCTTATGTTGTCAAACTTTAAAGGTGCATAACGCAGGTCTCTGAATTTTGGAGTAGGGTATTCCTGCACAACCGGAGGCTGCAGTTTTAGGACCCCAGTTTTAGGACCGCAGTTTCAGGACCCTAGTTTTCTGTGACAGCGCCACCTAACTAGACCACCAAAAACACTAATTTAACCCCTTTCTTGGCAAAGATCACAGACGGCCCCAGATTATTGTTGTTCAACAATCATTAACGTTACTCGTTAAAACATCAGACTCTTACTTATTTGATCTGGACAAACTGAGCATCATTAGAAAGATTTAAAATTCCAGCTTCGATATTTGACCAATGTTTATGATAAAACTGGTTTGCAGTGACATTAATTTCTTAATTTATAACAGGAGTGCAAAATTATTAATCTGTAACGTTCATCACTCATAAAGCATGTCATTCACGTCTTTACCGGTTTATTTGTGTTCACACATACAATATACAGCATCCGCCAGGGCTCTTAATCCAATGGTGCACATATTTGGAGAAATAATGATTTTCATGTTCCACTAAATTATGCGATCTGAAGCTCAAACAGCGAACACAGCGAGATGTATCTCTCCTCTTCCTGATTTGCGTCAGTTATGATCTCAGCTCTGTCTTATTCGCTATAGAGCTGTCAATCATCTCACGTGGTTTAACGTGACAATAATCCTGCCCCCTTCTGCATGACGCCTTCTGTGTACACTTCCTCATTCTGACCTCCGTGATAACAAAGCTAAGACACATCTCTTCACCTGAAACAAGAAGCTAAATGCACGATTTCGAGTATATGTGGTTTGTGTGTGATTTTCGTGTGATTTTGGATATTTTCATATGAATAAAGAATGTTAACAGTATTGCTAAGCAAGGTGTAGCCATTAGCTGCATATAAAATACTAAATATAACATATTTCAACATCTTTTTTTGACTTAAAACCATTTTAAACCGCAACCGGAATATGATACAAATACTCTATGGTGATTTAAAATGAGCTTTAAGTAAAAGTGTAATATCAATCTTTTAAATTGTGTCATGTAGCTTGATGCTACTTGCTCCAATCCACCTGCTGCGGGAGCTTTTCTATTCCATAATCTTATTTGTTAATATATATATATATAGGCTATATATTTTTTTTTTCTAAGAAGACGTAAGATAATTGGTGTATCTTAATAGCCTACTATGTAGCCTACAAACTAAACCACCTGGAACCTAGAACTGCGGTCCTGAAACTGCAGCCGCCGCTATTTCATCCAGTTCAGTAGGTGGCGCTGTCACAAAAAACTAGGGTCCTGAAACTGGGGTCCTAAAACTGCAGCCTCCGGTTGTGCAGGAATATACTATTGGAATTTTGCAGAACTACACCCCCTCTGGCGACAAGCGAAACTGCAACCAGAGGTGTGCACGCTCATGGAGCACACGCACGCTTGCACGAGCACGAGCTGTTCATAACCAAAGGAGCATCAGCCGCACAAATCTTTTGTTTACAGTCATAATGTCTTCAGAGGTTATAAAGTTATAAATCTGCAAGTCATTTTACATATATGAAAGGAAAGGCATTTGAGTAAATTACACACTTATGTGTGAGGGGAAAACGGGGGTAGAAGAAAACTTCAGTTTTTGTTTCCATCTATCTCCATGATGAACTGTTTTATGCGTTTACTGTATCCACTTATGATTGTATTATTATGGAAACACGTTCATGAACAATTAAGTTATTAATTTGTAAAAGCTTAAAATAATAATCATACCATACACAGTTGGTCAACAAAGTACACTCAAATGTCTCAAGGTAATAAACAATCAAATGGCACTATATCCGCTTTCATAACAAGTAGTTACAGGAAATTAGTTATAGGAACTGTCCACTTCTAAACAGTTCTAAGAACGACTCTCCCCCAAACTCGGTTTTGCTGTTTGCGGTCGCACTGGCCAGTGGCCAGAACCGTGATTTTGCCAAGTAAGACATGGTCCTGGATCAACATATGTTGTTGGTCCTGGATCAACATTCCTGTCCCAAAATGTATTCCTTACCCAATTCCTACCCCTAAACCTAACCCTACCCATAACTTTTCCCTAAAATCAGAGGGTAATGAAAAATGAATAACACTGATATTTAAGTATTTCACCCTGGTTCTAAGCCTAAACCTGACATAAACAGTAAACTTGTCCCTCAAATCTGATTGGTTGATTGGAAAGTTGATCCAGGATCAACAAAGATGTTGATCCTGGATCATGTGGTACTTGGTGAAATCACGTTCACCGCCAGTGGCCATAGGAACTGGCAGGAGGGGTAAGGGAGTGACGCGAGCACGGTGGCGGCGGCGCCACATTCAACAACAACAACCCAGCATGGAGGAGGCTATCGCAATGTTCCCGTTCTGCCTACCGGGACCTTAATAACGGAGTACGAACGGCGGCGTTTAAAGACTATGGTGGAAAGTCTAAAGTAATATGATGGAAGAAGATAGAAGAGCAGAGCGCAGTTTAGTGTTTAAAACAATGCAATACGATTATGATTTCAAAGAGTATTTTTTTATTACACACAACACCGAAATACCTCAGACTGTTTGTCAAAAGTGCAAAATTGCAACAAATACAACATTGCAAGAACAAAATATACATCCAACATAAATTGCATGTAGAACATTTTCTCAAAAATACCGGTAATTAACGTTAGTTGTTTCTCCATCCTCTAAATCTGCCGCCACGTCCATCTCCATCATGGGGTGTGTCAACCCACTTCTGTACGTCAGTGAACCGTCTGTTAGCCGCAAGATGCTTGATTAAACAACAGGTGGCGGTAATGGCAAAAAATTTGTTTGTAATCTAACAAGAAGAAGAATATCCTTGCATCGCGCTGATTCACGCAGGCTCGACAAAACGCAATGTAGATTTTGCTCGAGCTACACGCTACTTGCTGGAAAATGTAGTTAGCTACTGGAAAAGCTACACTGTTTAAAAAGCAACTGAGCTACTGCCAAGCTACTGAAAAATGTAGTTAAGTTAGTAGCTTCGCTACTTGTAGTTAACTACTCCCCAACACTGACTATAAGCTCCATTGGAATAACAATACCAGTGTTTCTCACATGATTTTAGGTAAAACTGTGGTCGGTGGACCTCTGTTCCTCTCGGGGGGTTCGGGGGCATGCCCTCCCGTAAGAAAATTTTGTGTTCTTTAATGTTAAATTCATCAGTCTAGTGCACTTTGAGAGTTCAAAATTAAAAGCTCCAACCCATATTCAGTGTGCAAATTAAACAAAAAAAAATTCAAACCTCTTTTAGTTACGTTGTCTGTCTACATTGCACTACTACATAATAATAGTTATAATATTAATCCCATGATAGTAGGCCTAATAGCCATATATTGTAAAACAAATGCACTGAAAAATAAAGGAAACTTTCATAATTAATTTTGTACTAATTTCTATACTTGAAAGATATGCACATGATGACATGTTTCATGGGCAGGTGTGTCAGAAAAAAAGCTAACGCTGACTTTTTTTGACCAATGCATTACACCGGCACTAACCCGGCGCCGCCAATTAAGCAAAAAAACAAACAAAAAAAAAACAATGGGCCGCCGATGTATGAGTTTTATGGGCCGTAAAAAAAAAGTATGAGATGTATCGGCCAAAAAAGCACGTCGGCCCACCGGGAATCTCCCGGGAGTCCTGATGGCCAGAGAGATATAGCCTACTGGATGTCACACGTTTAAATCCTGCATGTTGGCTTTCACCATGCACTTATTTAGCTGCTGTCGCATCAATTGACATGCCATCTCCTTTTCCCCCTTTCTTTTTCTATTTTTAGCCCACTAGCATTTTGTTTTATTTATCCATCTTTTTCGACGACAACTCACTACTCGTACTCGCTCAGCGCTCACGGCGCCCCTGCGCACTTGCGATATTACCCCTCCCCCCTTCTCCATGAGGGCGCCTACTCTGGCCTGTTAGTCCTCTACAATTTTATATAACATTGAGGAAATGCAGAAATGATTTAGAAACGCACAACAGCAGCTACATATAGAAAACACTATATATATATATATATATATATATATATATATATATATATATATATATATATATATATATATAAAAAATTATTAAAAAATATATTTTTTTACCATCGCTTTGGCGGCCCCCACCCACACCCCCCACCCCCATGGTGCTGCGCCCCTATGCGCCGCATATAGCGCATACCCACTTTTTGCGCCACTGGCTGTGTTAGTGTGTGTGTACGGCCTATTTGGTGTGAAGTATCTCTTGCAGTGTTGGAGTGTGTGTATGTGAACAGTATCTATTTATTCAACTTTTTTCACTGTAGCCTATGTATTATGAGACTTTATTCACTGTGACTTTGTTTTATTGTAGAATTTCATCTACTGTTACCTACGGGGAACATTTGCTTGCTCTGATTGCCAACCAGTATATTATTGTCTAGTGTTTAATAAAGTTATATGTTCATATATAGTACATCAGTCCCGTTTCTGTTCCTTCATTGGACATAACCTGCCTAGATAGCTTGAAGTCTAGTCTAGCTTATGTATTCACAATAAGGTTCGTTAGTTAACATTAGTTAACTACATTAGTTAATATGAACTAATAATGAACTGCACATATACAGCATTTATTGAGGTCTTTGTTAATGTTAATTTAAACATTTACTAATACTTGATTAAAATCTTGTTAACATTCGTTAATGCACCGTGAACTAACATGAACAAACAATGAACACCTGTATTTTTATGAACAAACATTAACAAAGATGAACAAATGCAGTAACAAATGTATTGCTCATGGTTAGTTCATGTTAGTAAATACATAACTAATGTTAACTAATGAACCTTATTGTAAAGTGTTACCTATTAGGAATATAAAGCGTCTGCGTCGTGTCCTGTCACTCGAGTACTGCTACACTTGTGTATGCTCTTGTAACATCACGAATCGACTATTGTAATGCTGTTTTATGGCCTTCCTTCCAAATCTCTTCATAAATTACAGTTGATACAAAATGGTGCAGGTCGAGTCATTACCAAAACTTCCATTTCTGAACATATTTCTCCTGTTTGACAAAATTTGCATTGGCTCTCAGTTAAATTCCATGTACATTTTTAAAGTTTACTTTTAATTTACAAAGCACTTAACAACGTGGCTCCTTCATATCTTCTAGATCTTGTTCATATACACACTCCTTCCCGTATTTTAAGATCGGCTTCTTAAAATTTTACTTTTGTATTTAATGATGATGTTCAAAGTTAAAATAGGATTGTCACATTCTATGTTATGATAGATCTGAATTAAGATTCATCTTTTACAGCTCGACCTCGTTCAACGACTCCAGTCACAAACGCTGCGGATCCCTCCACTATAAACACACACGGATCTAAAGGTACATCATCACTGTCTTTCTCACATCAGTGCTTTACAGCAGCTCAGACGCCATTTTCTTCTCAACCATCAGTTTTAGTGGTCTCTAGAAGTATAACGCTAGTTAACTTGTTTGTTAGCTGATTAATAAATGTCATATTGTACAGTATGATACATCTGAACTAACATTCCTCCCTTACAGCTCAAGATGATTCAACGACAGTGATTCCAGTCCACGTCCCAAACTCTACTATAAAGACACCAGAAACTAATGAAAAAGGTACATGATGATGCTGCAGCTTTATCTAACATAATTCTACATCAATTACGAATTTTATATGGCATTAGGGCTCGAAGAGTTGTTTATTTAACATAAACATAATTTCATGTTTGCAGGGCAGCGCTCATATGAGAGGTTCTGACACTATACATTTTTAAACCCTTTTGGGTAACACTTTATTTGAAGGGGTGTGCATAAGACTGACATGACACTGTCATAAACATGACATAACACCTATCATGAACATGAAGGAGTCTTTATGAATGTTTATGACTGTTGTCATTAAGTGTCATTCGGTAAATTATGACACTTTTAATGCAAAGTTGACATTGACGTTTAAAATGTCTTTGTTATGACAACTTGACATTAACAAAGATAGAAATGTCTTTGTTATGACAATTTGACATTAAATTATATTATAATATAATTAAATTAAATTATAACTAGTCTAACGTGTTCCACTTTACTTGAGGTAAGGGGAAATATTGGTAACGCTTCCTTTTACAGTACAGTACTTACAGTGTACTTACCTAGAAAGTACTGGCTAATATAAGGAAAGTACATGGAACAGGGGTAGGTTTAGGGGTAGGTTTAGGGGTAGTACTAGTTATTACCCAGTAATTGTAGTTACTAAAATAAGTACATAGTATTTACATGGGTAACTGGACTTATCGAAATATTAATTACACTGTTGTTAAAGCATTTGACAGTGTAATAACCCTTAATGACATCTTTATAACTAGTACAATGTGTTCCACTTTACTTGAGGACAAGTAAAATATTCATGACACAGTTATAATGGTGTCATGACGGCCAAAGTCAAAACCAACCACATATGACAGGGTAATGTAATGTCAACGCAAAGCTAAATAACTTCTTTAAGTTTGATAATTAGACCTTTTATGAAATATTTGTGACAGGTTGACAGGTTATGATTTTTTGGTTAATGTCAAGTAGTCATAACAAAGACATTTTAAACAATGTTAACTTTGCATTAAAGGGTTAGTTCGCCATTTAAGACATGAAGTTGTATGCAATCCTTACCAGCACTATAGTGCATACACACTGACCCACTCTGTAGTCACCTCGCTGGTCAGAGTTCTGGCCGCTGGAAGTTTTTCAAGGAAGTACTCCCGGTTAGTTTCCGGGGCCACAAAACTGTGCGTTTTTACGTGAAAAAATGATTTGCGTTTCAAAGCTTGATTAATTTACTATACAAAAAACACGCCGGGACAAAATTCATACCTCAGTTTTAATCGGTACTATTTTCTTTCCATTTCTATCAATCCGCGCTGCTGTCAACGTCAACAGTGAGCACGTTCCGATCAGCTGTTCCATAGTGTTTACACAATCGATTGACAACGACGTAAAAAGTAGAAAATGACCAATGGTGCGAACTTGTAAATTCCCAGGCTGTGACCACAAGAATGTGCCGGGATCACCGTTCAGATTCCATCGTTTTCCTGTTTCGGATATAGCTACGAGACAGCTTTGGCTGGTTGCCATCGGCTACTCTGCAGGAGCTAAAATATCCAGAATCAAGGATTATGTGCAGTGCTCACTTCAGCAAAGACGATTACATCCCCAACCAATGAGGAAAAAGAAAAAAGCTGATTTTAAAGAGTTTTGCTGTACAGTAGGCCTATACCACGGGGTAAGCTCTATTTACTAACTTTATGATCCCATGTAAACTGTACGGTAAACAAGCTGATGTTTAGACTCCAGTGGAAAACACGTGAAAAGATGTCTAATATAAAAACGGTATATGGGATATAGGTACAATTTGCTGAGAAAACTATTTGATTGAACACACACACAATTGAGGTTGGTTTTGTGTTGCAATCAATAACATTTCGGCATCGGTGAACTCCGGTTCATAAAGGTATCCCTTTGGCGTTGTGCTAAAATTACTTTCATCATCATCTGTTCCGTCCGACATTGTGCTAATTGGTTTCATCATCAGAAGTTTCGCAGTCAGACATGTTGTCAGCGAGTCGCGCTATCAACAGCTGATCGGAACGTGCTCTCTGTTGACGCTGACAGCAGCGCGGATTGATAGAAATGGAAAGAAAATAGTGCCGATTAAAACTGAGGTATGAATTTTGTCCCGGCGTGTTTTTTGTGTGGTAAATTAATCAAGCTTTGAAACGCAAATATTTTTTTCACGTAAAAACGCACAGTTTTGTGGCCCCGGAAACTAACCGGGAGTACTTCCTTGAAAAACTTCCAGCGGCCAGAACTCTGACCAGGGAGGCGACTACAGAGTGGGTCAGTGTGTATGCACTATAGTGCTGGTAAGGATTACATACAACTTCATGTCTTAAATGGCGAACTAACCCTTTAAAAGTGTCATAATTTACCGAATGACACTATGGGCCCTATCTTGCACCCAGCGCACGATCTGAAACGCAAGTGTCAAAGCGCAAAGCGCAAGTAACTTTGTGGGCGGATCCCGGCGCTGTTGCTATTTTACCGGCAGGATAAATGCCTCTTGCGCCTGGCGCAAATCTAAAAGAGGTTGGTCTGAAGTAGCTTCATTATTCATAGGTGTGGTTTGGGCGTAACGTGAAATAAACCAATCAGAGCGTCATCCAACATACCCTTTAAGAAAAGGTGCGCATGTTGCATGGCGGATTGTTATTATTATGGCGCATTTACCAGGCGCGCGCCAGGAGCGGTTCACAGCCGAGGAGATCGTTGTTCTCGTCAGGGCCGTAAAAGAAAGAGAAGTGACATTGGGGATGGGACAAACCCACCCAAATCAATAGAAAAAAATATGAGAAAGCTCAACTTAACTGGTAAGTTAAAGAGTAAGGTTTTTAATGTACTTACATTATGGTAAAGGTGATTTCGCAGTCTTCAGATTTTTTTTTTCCTAGTTCTTGACGGACAAAATAATTTGTCAGATGTCCTTATATACATATGTGTCTTGCCACTATTGGGCAAACAGGTCTGATCCGTCATTACTACAATTTGCCTGAAAAATTACCAGTATACACTGGTAAATGTGTAAGCTAGATTTATGCCTATTTTTTTCACATCTTCATGGACACCACAATGATTTTGGTAATATTTGTCCTTGTTATAATGTATGATTTTCAAAAATAAAAACTGCTGCATCTGTGTTGATGAGAGAATCAAAGTGTATGTGCGTTGTGCACCCGCTACATTATGGCCAAGCATGCGCGCTTAAAATAGCATTATGAACAACGCGCAACAGTGGCGGAATTGTTTTCTGGAAGTGCAAAATAGCACTAGGGAATGTTTGCGCCGAAACACGCCTCCTTTTTGCGCCGACCCGCCCAGGGAGCGCAAGTTCATTTCCTAGTTTACCGGCGTGCGTCTGTGGAGGGAAAAGCCCGCTTTGCGCGGGTGCAAAATAGGAATGATACATGCGTCGGTGTACAAAGTCAATTGCGCTGGGTGCAAGATAGAGCCCTTAATGACAACAGTCATAAACATTCATAAATACTCCTTCATGTTCATGACAGGTGTTATGTCATGTTTATGACAGTGTCATGTCAGTCTTATGCACCCCTTCAAATAAAGTGTTACCCTATTGGGTATTAATAAAACCAAAATCTTTTTTCCAAAATCCAAAATAAATTATTTTTTATGTAGGCCTACATAAATATATATTCCATCCCATGTTAAAATATGAAGATGATTTCTAACATCTGAACGCATACTGTGCTGAACTTCAACAGCAATATACAATAAATCAATGACGGCATAAATCAGAAGGGCTGATTATGATTGATAAATGTCATATTGTACAGTATGATACATCTGAACTAACATTCCTCCCTTACAGCTCAAGATGATTCAACGACAACAGTGATTCCAGTCCACATCACAAACTCTACTATAAAGACACCAGAAACTAATGCAATAGGTACATTATGATGCTGCAGCTTTATCTAACATAATTCTACATCAATTATGAATTTTATATGGCATTAGGGCTCGAAGAGTTGTTTATTTAACATAAACATAATTTCATGTTTATGGGGCAGCGCTCATATGAGAGGTTCTGACACTATACATTTTTAAACAATTCTATGTTTTAATAAAACCAAAACAATCATTTCTTTTTTAGGTAGGCCTACATAAATATACATTCAATCCTATGTATGATTTCTAACATCTGAAAGCATACTGTGCTGAACTTCAACAGCAATATACAATAAATCAATGACGGCATAAATCAGAAGGGCTGATTATGATTGGCAGGCCACTATATCTGACTCTGCGCTCGATCTCTTCTTCAGTCATAGGGATTTCTGTCGCTGTCGCTGCAGTCGCTGTTTTCCTTCTCGCTCTTCTCTGGCTGATCTGCAGAAAAACAGCTGGTGAGTTTTCACATTTACTCCTTTATAACAATTAAAAACAGTTCAGATGAGCAAACAACCACGTCATGTTCAGATTGTATGAATCACAGAAAAGTAAATTATTCTCAAACAGAAGTTTATTCCTGCTGAGAATTCCTGTAATATCAACTCAAACAATCATTTTTACCATTCATTGTAATGCTTCAAAAACATCTTATTGTTCAATTTCTGTGTTTTGCACGTGTTTTATGATAAAACACATAGATAATAAAAGAGAGACTGTTGACTCGGAGGTGAGTTAAGTAATGCTGTGATTTAGATTTGATTATTGTCTTTAAACCTCAATAAAGTGTCATTCATGCAGTTTTAACTGTTTGTTTTCTGAAGCTCAAAGATGAGAATGAACATAAAGAGACGTATGAGACGATCAACATGTCCATTCCTCCTGCTGCAAGAGCCAATGTGAGTCACTAAATCATCAAACATTCATTCTCTGTCTGTTCTATAATGTGATTTACTAAAAGCTTTTGTGTTATTCTAAGATATATGTGTGTTCTGTGTGTTAAACTTGATTCTCTGCACATTTGCATTGATGTTTAGGAGCAGACAGATGATCATGTGACTTATACTGATGTCACTTTCTCCAATAAAAAGCCAGTAAAATCGGTCAATGTGAGTAGATACCAGCACATTCCCTTGTTCTTCATCACTGTCCACTGACCAGTCCTATCAGAGAAAATCACTGCAGCGTCTCAGATTAATGAAGCTGATTCACTAATAATAATAATAATCGCTGTGGTTCAAACATTGATGGACAGAATCTGTGCTGTTCTTTCAGGATCATAATGATACAGTGACTTATGCTGCCATCGGAGGAAGAAAAGATCAACCACACTTTACGCCTCTGTGAACAAGACCGTCACAAATAAACATGAATGATACAGATCATGAGCTCATCATATCAGGAGCAGACGGGAAGGTTTCATGTCTTTGGTGTTTGGAGGAATTATATATTTGTACAGTATGTAAATGAGCAGATATTTGGGTAACACTTTACAATAACAGTACATGAATAATCATGTACTAATACCTGAATTAATAATTACTTAACTAATAACTAATGATGAGTTAAGACATGTACTAATGAAGAACTAACCTTAACTACGACATGAGTCATGTGAATTCCTGCATGAATATACCATCTTAACTACACGTTAGTACATGCTTGTTAATTAATGTATTAATTAACACTTTGATGTAAACTAAATCAAACATGCTCTAGATTAGAAGAAAGATGTATTAAAATATGGGATGATTATAGTATCAAAATGATTAACACGTACAAGCGCACTTATCAATGAACTTGATACATGTTGCAGAAATGTTTTATCCATGCCTTTCAACTTGCGTGTGCAAAATTCAAAATTGAATGAATGTGAAGCAATTTGTACAAATAGAGACATTTTTGTGAATACAAATGTTTTCCTTTGTATTAGTGTATCATAATTTGCACATACAACACAGAAGATGTGCATGTGTGGATCAGGTGACACGCGTGCATTCATTGACTCGTTTCTGAGTCGATCCTATTTTGATTCATTTGGATTTTGAGACTTTCATTTCGCGGGTTTCGCCTTGCACGATCCACACACAGCTGTCTGAGAAAACCTGCTACCACTAGATGGCAGTATTCTGCTAAAACAGACAACGGCAGCATAATCAGGCGTTCTTCCGCATTTAAGACGCGTAATGAGAGTGATATTGAAGCACCAAATTTAGTACACAATAATATAGGCCTACCCTATTAATAAACGTTATAGAGGCAAACATTAGATCAGATTATGAACAACACCCATAGAAAACCATTATAAAACGCTTAACGTGCAATCGCGCGTTGCATGTTCTGTTCAGTAAGGTGTATGGCTATTGGCTGAGTTTAAATATCACCGTCTTACTGCATTGACGTTAAGCTTTTTCTTTATAATATGCTCTATGGGAGGAAAACTATATAGCCTACAGACATGATTCATTTGAGTGAATTTGAGCACGGCGTTTCAAGTTAATACAATTTTCCTTCCTGTTAAAAAAAAAGGGTAAAATTTCGCAGTTGCGTTCATATTATATGCTTATTTTTATCTGACTACTACACATTGTATACATACAGTATACAAGCTTTGGAATTTGAAAATGTCTGTTTTTAAATATTAAAGACGATTTTCGCAGTAGGCTACGTTTGTTTTCCCTTGACCCTTAAGCCACTGTTATAGGCTATAGTATAGCACGATGAGTTTTAACAATATGCAACCATTGTATATCGACATGAAATATTAATTAAATCAACTGGCCTGTAGCTGCAATTTTACAATTTTAAAATTCAAAAATTGTATTAACTTGAAACGCCGTGCGTTATTGCGTTCATGTGGTCTCTTGTCTGTAGGCTATAGTTTTCCTCCCATAGAGCATATTATAAAGAAAAAGCTTAACGTCAATGCAGTAAGACGGTGATATTTAAACTCATACATACACCTTACTGAACAGAACATGCAACGCGCGATTGCACGTTAAGCGTTTTATAATGGGTTTCTATGGGTGTTGTTCATAATCTGATCTAATGTTTGCCTCTATAACGTTTATTAATAGGGTAGGCCTATATTATTGTGTACTAAATTTGGTGCTTCAATCACTCTCATTACGCGTCTTAAATGCGGAAGAACGCCTGATTATGCTGCCGTTGTCTGTTTTAGCAGAATACTGCCATCTAGTGGTAGCAGGTTTTCTCAGACAGCTGTGTGTGGATCGTGCAAGGCGAAACCCGCGAAATGAAAGTCTCAAAATCCAAATGAATCAAAATAGGATCGACTCAGAAACGAGTCAATGAATGCACGCGTGTCACCTGATCCACACATGCACATCTGTGTTGTATGTGCAAATTATGATACACTAATACAAAGGAAAACATTTGTATTCACAAAAATGTCTCTATTTGTACAAATTGCTTCACATTCATTCAATTTTGAATTTTGCACACGCAAGTTGAAAGGCATGGATAAAACATTTCTGCAACATGTATCAAGTTCATTGATAAGTGCGCTTGTACGTGTTAATCATTTTGATACTATAATCATCCCATATTAAAAGGGCACAATGTAAAATTGTTCATAAATTTGCCACCAGCAACTGTCACAAACATCATTAAATGACACTAGATGTCTTGCAATATTTACATTTAACCTTACTCATTGAACACACAATGATGCATTCATCATTAAAAACAATTTAATCTCATTCCATTTTAAGTTATTCCACTGCTGCCATCAAGAGTGAAATACCTTGATATATGATATAATATATAAAATAATAAATATTAAACAGATGCAACTTTCAAAATTAAAATCAGTGTTAGCACATGATGATGGTTATTTATGTGGTTATTTTGAGGATTGGTTTACTGTCTTTATATCAAAATACAGTCAGATGTTAGTCTTGTTTTCTTGCCCCCTCAAAATGTGTCCACTTTCCTCCTACCGTTCAGTTCATTCTCCATCCAAATTCGGGCACAGCACCTCTGCTCTTCCACTTCTTTACAAACCACCGAAAAGCACCAAGTTTTATATGATTTAGAAGAGCTGAATATGTATAGAAGATGTGTAATTGATAACTTTTTAAATATGTACTCTTAAAGGGCCAAGACAAGAAATGACATAATGATACATTAACAAGTCATGAATTCATGTTACTTTATAAGTAATTAATGATGAGTTAGTGATGATGTGCCCCCTCAAGTAAAGTTGTCATGATTCTGCCATCATGTCTTTTGATTTCTCTGGTCTTGTGGCAGAATCATGACAGACTCATGTTTTGTGTACAAGCGCATGGTCTGTTATTTGGGCCATGTGCTTGTGTTGTCTCGTTATGTAACTCCACCCCCTTGTTACCCTCGTCTTGTCAATATATATGCTGCCACTTGGTAATATTATAAGAAAACATGGAATTAAATTCTACTGTTATGCTGATGACACTCAATTATATATCTCATCACGACCAGATGAAAACACTAACTTATCTAACTTGACAGAATGTCTAAAAGATATAAAATGCTGGATGACGTGTAATTTCCTGCTATTAAATTCAGATAAAACGGAGGTATTACTTATTGGTCCAAAAAACTACCCACAAAATCCCTTACAATACAACTTTAATTTAGAAGGATGTCCTGTTACTTTATCCACTACAGTAAAAGACCTGGGTGTTATACTAGACCGCAACTTGACTTTCGAAAATCATATTTCATATGTTACAAGAACAGCCTTTTTCCACCTTAGAAACATTGCTAAGCTACGTAACATGCTGTCTGTTTCTGATGCAGAAAAGTTAGTTCATGCATTCATGACCTCGAGACTAGATTACTGTAATGCTTTATTAGCTGGTTGTCCTGCATCCTCAATAAACAAGCTACAGTTAGTGCAAAATGCAGCCGCTAGAGTTCTTACTAGATCAAGAAAATATGATCATATAACACCAATTTTATCATCTCTACACTGGTTACCTATTAAGTTCCGTATCAATTACAAAGTATTACTATTGACTTATAAAGCTCTAAATGGTTTAGCTCCTGTGTATTTAACAGACCTTCTATCTCCATATAATCCATCGCGCTCTTTAAGATCACTAAATTCGAGGCTTCTGGTCATTCCTAGGATATCTAAGTCTACTAAAGGAGGGAGGGCGTTCTCACATTTAGCTCCTAAACTCTGGAATAGCCTTCCTGATATTGTTCGAGACTCAGACTCACTGTCCCAGTTTAAAACTAGATTAAAGACGCATCTCTTTAACCAAGCATTCACTTAATGCTTACCTTTTATACTACTTCTGAATCAGTTCGATAGCATTATTATTATGAACATCAGCTATGCTAATTATTTCCCATCTGTCTTTCTGCTGTTATCTCGGGATGTTGCACATAAATGTGCATAAAGCTGCTTTGAAACAATTTGTATTGTAAAAAGCGCTATATAAATAAATAAAGGTGATGCTAGTCCCGAGGTAAATAGCGTTCGTCAGCTCCAGTTTTTATCCAGCCTCTCACGGAGACTTCAGATGTCCCAACACCTGTGATGAGACGACTCGACGCCTGTGAAGAGACGACTCAACGCTGGCGATATGTTGTGCCCTAAATTAATACATGATTATCTAACTGTATTTCCCTTTATCGAAAAGGGAACTCGCGATGCGTCAAATGACGCCATGGGAACGCCCCCCAGCGTGAATGCGTCTGAAGCATATATGTCAACTAGTCCAATGGAAAGAATGAGCGTCACGGGCGGGTGACGTCATGACCAGGAAATGATAAAAGCCCATCCGGTGCAAACCGGCATTAGCTTCTGCGCCTCAGCAAGCGATCTGTGTATACTGTCTCTGTCTATTTATTGTTGTCTGTTGCAATATATTGGGAAACGTTATGGCGAAACAAGTGTACAAGCAGTGTGTTCCTCCCTGCCCGCGTTATTTAATGGGTGGGGACACACACGAGCTTTGTGTCATTTGTTTGAAAGTGGAGCAAATGCTACAGCTAAAAATATTTGCATGCTCCGCTCTCGCCTGTCACTCTGTGAAAGCTAAAAGAGTGGGCAGGCTCGCGATCCTCAGGGATCAGGACCCGCGTTTGCCGAGGCAGCACGCAGAATGCATTCCTGGCGATCGCAAAAGGATCTTTTGGGGGGTTTTGGAGACGGGTCCGAGGGCCTTTCCCCGTCCTTACCCGGGAGATCCTTACCCGGGAGATCCAGATCTGCGGCTTCTCCCTCCCGGGGAGAGAGTCCTCTATTACTTCAGTCTCTTCCTCCGCGGAGGTCGATGTTATGAGTATTCAGAGTGAAAGCACACACACACACATGGGGTAAGAGATTCGCCATCTGTTTCCCCAGTATATGAGGAGTTGGTGGAGGTGATTAATAGGGCTGTAGATAAATTAAATGTTTTATGAGAAACATCTGAGAGTTTGGGCGCTCGTTTAAAAAAAAAAAAAAAAGGTTTTAGACGAGAGCTTTCTCCCTTCAGCCACACCATCTCCATCACGAGGCCTTCCCTTTTTTCCTGATTTATATAATGAACTTTCTAAATCGTGGAATAAGCCGTACTCATCTTGATAAAACTTTTTAGCCCTCAAGTTAAATTATATGCAGATATAAGAGGGCTGAAAGAGTACGGATATGAGGCGATGCCCCAGGCTGAACAGACACTAGTTATTTATCACCTGGTCCAGCATCGTCTTTGAAGGCTTCAGCTTTGCCCACTAAACAGCTATAAAGCCCAAAAAAAAAAAAAAAAAATATATATATATATATATATATATATATATATATATATATATATATATATATATATATATATATATATATATAAACATTTTTTTGGGGGGGTTTTTAGTGGGCAAAGCCTATGCAGCAGCAGGTCAAGCTGGAGCGTGTTTTCACACAATGGACAGTGTTCCAGGCTTATCAAGCTGACCTGCTGGGGGATAATGATAAGAGTGAGGGAGTTAGTCCTTACGAAATTCGAGAATTTCGTCGGGCTACCGATCTTTCTCTCAGGGCGACTAAAAAGACACCAGAGCATTTGGTCGTTCTATGGCTGCCCTGGCTGCCACTGAGAAGTACCTTTGGTTTAATTTGGGCCGAAATAAAGGAAAAAAGATCCAGCATTTTTTATTTTGATGCTCCGGTTGAGCCTTCTGGTCTCTTCGGCGATGCAGTTTATACGGTCGTCGAGAGATCTCAAAGAGTCTAAGAATCAATCGGATGCTTTTAAAAAGTTTCTCCCTCACCATGTCTAACCCCCTGGGGCTGCTGGGCGTGAGCAGCCCCAGCCATCTAGCTCCTCGTATCGTGTGCAACAAAAGAGAGTGTTGCATCTCGCGCACCTCCTTGTAAACACTGGAAACAGACACAACACTCACAACCGAAGTCTTCTAAGTCGAAGCCGGATCTGAGGACCGTTCTTCAGGCGAAGAAGGCTTTGGTTCAATAAAAAAGGTCCTGATGTCTATGCGTCAGACCTGTGAGGACAGCCCCGACCGAAGTGGAGCGGTGTACACCTCATATTACGGTGCCCGTTCCACTTCGGAGTCCTCACGGGTCCGTTCTGCCAATCCCGCCACCCTTGGTGCTTCGGGGCGCAGCGGTCTCCAGCGAGTCGCTGATGCTATGCTGCGGCACAGCATCGGTTTCACGCCCTCTGAGGGGGGTTTTTAGAGCAGCCAGTTCAGGTAGTTCCTGCCATTATGTTTCAGGCTCCAGAATTAGCTGTTTCAGTAACACCAGAGACCACCCTCGAGAGGCTGGTTCCCTTAGTAAATTTTTCGTTGGGTCCTGCAGATTGTAGTGTAAGGATACAGAATCCAGTTTGGTTCTCGTCCTCCTCGTTACAAACGGGGTGTTGCCCACAGTGGTGCATCCCGAGCAGGCTCTGGTAATGGAGCAAGAGGTATAGGCCCTGTTAGCAAAGGAAGCTATAGAACAGGTGTACTCACAGCCGTTATTTCATTGTTCCAAAAAAGGATGGAGGGTTGCGTCCCATTTTAGATCCTCGTCTGTTAAATCGTTCAGTACTTTAACTCAAGTTCAAGATACTGACACTCAAACGGAGCGTGACTCAAATCAGATCCGAGGACTGGTTTGTCACAATAGATCTGAAAGACGCTTACTTCCATATCTCCATCCTCCCTCAGCACAGGAAGTTCCTAAGGTTTTCTTTCGGGGGCAAAGAATTCCAAAATCGGGTTCTTCCTTTCGGTCTAGCTTTATCACCCCGCACGTTCACGAAATGCGTGGATGCAGCTCTAGCCCCTTTCAGGCTTCAGGGCATACGTATTCTGAACTACATCGACGACTGGCTGATTCTAGCGGAATCAGAGCAGTTGGCGGTTCGGCACTGAGGTGTTGTTCTCGCTCATATCAGATGTTGGGGTTGAGGCTCAATACCAAGAAGAGTGTGCTTTCTCCAGTATTGAGAACCACTTTCCTTGGTGTGGTATGGGATTCAGTGACGATGCGGGCCACTCTGTCGCCCGTTCGTGTATCTACTATCCTAACAGCCACAAAAGAGCTGAGGCTAGGCCAGTCACGCACTGTAAAACAGTTCGAGAGACTGTTGGGTCTTGTGGCAGCAGCGTCCAACGGGATACCTTTTGGCATGCTGTACATGAGACCTTTACAGTGGTGGCTCAGGACCAGAGGGTTCTCCCCGAGGGGAAACCCACTTCGTATGATCAAGATCACGCGGCGGTTCCTCCGCGCCTTGGTTATATGTAGTAAACACTGGTTCTTAACCCAGCGTCCGGTGTTGGGAGCTCTTTGCATCTAGTTGTGATCTCGACAGATGCTTCCCTCACCGGCTGGGTAGCGGTATTGGAAGGCCGCTCAGCTCAGGGCTTGTGGAGGAGTCATCATCTCTTCTGGCACATAAATTGCCTAGAGATGATGTTTGTCGTCAATGCGTTGAGACATCTCCTCCCAGACCTGAGGGGCCATCATGTGTTGCTCTGAATCAGGACCAGAGGGTTCTCCCCGAGGGGAAACCCACTCCATACCATCAAGATCACGCGGCAGTATCCCCGCGCCTTAGTTATGTGGAGGGTACTCTGGCTCTTGTTCCACAGACGACACGTTGATGGCCTCTTATTTTGGTCCCTCAAGTAGATACGCTACCTGAGGGCAGTGTATATTCCAGGGGGCCAGAATATTGGAGCAGACACCCTGTCGAGGCAGGGGCTGAGGCCAGGGGACTCCACCCTGAGGCGGTGGAGTAAATATGGGAGTTTTAAAAACAGCCAGGCAAAAGTGGATCTGTTCACGTCTCAACATACGACGCACTGTCCACTCTGGTTCTCCCACGCTCAACCAGCCCTCTTGGGGCTGGATGCTATGGTACAGACGTGGCCGAGGCTACGTCTGTACGCTTTTCCCCTTGTTGCTCTGCTCCCAGGAGTTCTACTGTGGGTTTGGCCTCTGAGGGGGCCCAACTCATATAGCCTGGTCTCTCAACTGAGGTTGTTGAGACCGTTCTAGCTCCAGAGCTCCCGCTACGAGGAAACTATTTCACTATTTCGAGAGTTTTTTACTTCTTGGTGTTACCAGCATCAGTGGAATCCAGTTAACTGTTCAGTAAACACAGTATTTGAGTTTCTGCAAGAACGCTTTGTATCAGGTCTATGTCCTTCCACGCTTAAGGTATACGTGGCGGCCATTGCAGCTTTCCACGCCCTGGTGGGTGGTACATTTTTGGGTCGAGACCCCCTGATCACTCGTTTCCTTCGTGGCACCTTGAGGCCTGCAACTTGCACTAGGGTCCGGCCTGGGACCTTACAATAGTTTAGGCCTATCTGGGGCTCTCTTTGAGCCCTTAGATTTGGTCTCAGAGAAGTTCCTTTCTTTAAAGACTATTTCTGCTAGCTATTCGTCCCTATAAGAGTCAGACCTTCAGGCCCTTTCGGTCCCCACCTGCCTTGAGTGCACCAGGGTTGGCCAAGGTAATCTTACCCGAAACATGGATATGTTCCAAGTTGCCTACCATTATTCCGAGGCCTATTGTGCTGCAGGTTTCTGTCCTCCCCCATTTTCGGACCAGGGAAAACTAACCTCTTGTGCCCAGTGTGATCACTGGACACTTATGTGTTTCGGACATCTTCATGGAGGAAGTCCGGCCATTAATTTATTTGCTTTGGATCACCTAAGAAGGGTCTTCCTGCTTCTAAACAGACGGTTAGTAAGTGGATAGTTGAGGCTATTTCACTTGCATACGAGTACTCGGACCAGCCGTGCCCTAAAAGTGGTGGTCTGAGCTCACTCGACTAAGAGTATGGTGGCTTCTAAAGCCTTACTATATGGGGTTTCTCTTCTAGACGTCTGTGATGCGGCAGGCTTCCTTTCCGCTCACATTCGTTAGATCTTACAGTTCTCAGGTGCTTAGTGCTTAGTTACAACAGACTGACACTCAGGTACTTGGAATTCTGGCGCTTTGGGTATTCTCGTTCCCAAGGAGTCATTTGACGCATCGCGAGTTCCCTTTTCGATAAAGGGAACCTCTCAGGTTACTATTGTAACTAGGGATGCACCGATACCGATACCAGTATCGGTATCGGCCCGATACTGAGCTCATGTACTTGTACTCGTACTCGTAAAAAATGCCCCGATACCAACAACCGATACCAGGCAGCATGTATACAGTGTCAGAAATTATAATGGGGATAAAAAAAGAAGGCTGTATATAAAGTAAATGTATCTTATCAGTGTAATATATTAAACAGAATATATTAACGCGTCGCCTATTTAACTGTGGTGCGCAAGCTGATAAGAGAAAAACGTGCAGTGGATTGAGCGCGCTACGACACAGACGCGCGACAGGGGTGGCGTTTGCGTATGGCAGAGTATGGCCATTGCCATACCCTAGCAGTCAGAGTAACATCAGCTGATGATGATGATGCTCGTTAAAAATTTTAGAAGGGCTTTTTAAACCCCCTAAATTTTCACCCCAGCCCTCCCAAAAATGTACGTTTCGTGATCGCTCAGTCAGTCGTCACCTTTTAAAGTCATTAAAAAAAAGCTCATCTCATCTTCTCCGCAGCGTCAGCGTCAGAACAAAAGCAGATGAAAACGTGCATGCATTTATTGATAGACCGTGTAGGCCTATAGTATACATCTGTGTAGTTCTTTGTCATAAATGCAGTTTACATTAAATGATGCTGGAGTAATTAAACACGGTTTCCCACTGTAAAATCTGGGCTTATTTATTTATAAAATATTCATTTCATATAAACGAGTCTTAATTTCTTCACTTGCAAGAAATAAAGGTTTTATTTTGGAGAAAACACCAGATCACCATGCTGATTGCGTGAGCAAAGTGTGCACTTTTCTTTAAATCACGCAGCACAAACAGAATGGCTATATAGACTACTTAATTACAGTCTTGTGCTGTTTTAAAGGCACAAAGCCATATCACGGTTTCGGTGTTGGGAAAAGGGAGAAGAGAGAGTTCGGCAAAAGGCGGATTCGAACTCAGGTCGAACGCGTCAAAAGCTGCTTTCAAGCACCTCACGCCCTCACCCGACGCCACTGTAGATATTCAGTGTAAGGTATTTTTTTACTAAAAAGACAGGCACGTAGTGCAAATGTACGCTCTCAACTCACGTTCATTTTACTGTATCTGGTTTTGTTTGTTTGATAACGATGTGGACGGAGCATGGTACAGATAGTTGCCCCGAATTTGATTGGTGAATAAAACTCAAGTTGTGATGCCAATCGCCTCCGCGATTCTGTCTGGCCTAATAAGCTGTGAGGATCCCTATTTTCTTTCCCTCCTGACACAACGCGCTTTGTGCATTTTGTTAATGTGAGGTATATCGTTCGGTAATGTCGTTGTTCTATGTAATTTAACGTTATGCCAGAGGGAATGCCATACTCTAGGTTTTTGTGAAACGCCGCCACTGACGCGCGAGCTGGTCGAGCGCATCCCTTTTTCACAGACGTCAGTGGAAAGTTTGTAGTTCAGTCGGATGTCAATGGCAAATAAAGTAAAACGAGGCATGTTGCTTATTAATAACGTTAACTGACCAGAGAGAGAGAGAGAGAGAGAGAGAGAGAGAGAGAGAGAGAGAGAGAGAGAGAGAGAGAGAGAGAGAGAGAGAGAGAGAGAACTTTGACTTTTAACACACTTTATTAAAACATATTAAAAACTAACACTTCGTTATACTTCACACATCATGTGTCCTCAAAGAAACAGACAAAAATAATAGTACTCATAAACAAATAAAATAAAATAAAATTCCACTCAAAATGACCACCATACATCACCAATTAAACATTATTCCTCCTTCCTCAGAAAATGTCAGTAAAGCTCCATTTGCACACCATTTGAACTCAAACTCAAGCAAGTTGTTTGTCATTTGAAAAAAACTATGTTCTACTTTTATTCTGGATTCCACCAAAGCAATAAAAAGCAGAACAACATCTACATTTCGCCCTTCAGCAGCCAGTCTGCAAGACTTCCAAATGGCTAATTTGGCTTGTCCAGTTATGAAATTTGCTACAGTACACTGCTGTCGGTGTGCTCTTGAATACTTGCAACCATATATAAATAACGTCTTGTTAAAAACAAAACCTAAATTCCCAAATAGTCTTTCAAGCAAACTAAATAATGGAACCAATCTAGAACATTCAGTAAAAACATGAAAAACAGATTCTGGTAAAGAACAGAAAAAAAATGGTAGTACATTCAGATTAAATTTAAAAACATGAGAATTAGTAGGCAGTGCACAATGTAATAACCTCCACTGTAGGTCTCCCGATCGTTTAGGTAGAGGACACTTATAAAAAAGCCTCCATGAAGGAGAAAGAGCTGCAGGAACTGTTAAAAAATCTCTCCATTTTGTATCATCCCTGTCCTTAATATTCTCAAAGTAATCTACTTTAACACATAACTGATATAGGTCTCTTTTTCCTACCAGCTGAAAATCAAGCTCTTGTAAACTGTTAAATGTCATCAGCTTTCCTACATGATTATCTTCAAAACCCACCTTGGGAGAAACAAATAACTTGGGAAACAAGACTTCAGAAGGACCTCCAGACAGAAAACTGTTAACAAACAGGAGGAGTGTGGAGGGAAAAGCCGCTTTCAACCCACCAATGAGCCTCTCCACCATCCTGACCGATTTAATACCAACCTGATTAACAATCTCTATAATTGGCCTCCATTTTTTAGACAAGGTATCAATCAAGTCCGAAACTTTAGTCAGTCTTTTTTCCATAAAGATTTTAACAACTGTATTAGATGTCCAGATGTTATCACCCAGTATTGGGTTGTGAAACAGTGGTTCTTCAAGGCCAAAATGATTATTTCCATTTCTAATCAATTTAAAACCTGTCCAGGAGTTTAACACAGAAGTATAAAATTGTACATCATCTGGAAACTTTCCATTATAAGAAGACATTAAAAACAATTGCCTGTCAAAACAGAACCCACCAAAAGTTCTGAGCAACGCCAGACCAAACGATACCCATGGCTTAAAATCCACAGGGTAGAGTAGGCTCTGAACCGTCTTTAGCCTCATAGCTTTAACCTTAGCTGCTAACTCAATCAAGCGTTGGCCCCCTTCATTAACTGGCAAATACAGAATTGCAGGGGGAAGCCAATGGTAACCATCCCAAAAAAATTCAACAAAAGTCTTCTGTAGACGTTTCAACAAATCTTCTGGTGGGTCAAGCACATTTAAGCGATGCCACATCATGGAATCTGCTAAGTTGTTAATGATGAGAACTCTTCCTCTATATGACAGTTGAGTTAGTATCCATCTCCATCTTTGTATACAGTAGGTAGCCAACCAGAATGCCTATTGCCGCCGTGGCGTCTACCGCGGTGAATTCACCGTGGCAAAAAAAAACCAGTCGCATTTCTAAGTCATTCGCGAAATGACCGCCAGGTGGCGCAAAGGGACATTTAGCGAAAGCAAAACGTATGTAAAAGTAGCCTACATTTTAAATAGAATATAGCAAACTTTTAGAGCAGAACATTTTATGAATCAAAATTTAAAGGAGGCCTATCTCGCAGTCAGTGAAAATAAATTAGGTGCAATCAATGATGCTAAACTATTGAGGAATGAGAAGATTGAAGAGTGCATCTGTCGTTTGTGGGCACACTGACGCGTGAACAACCGAGCTTGTGGTCGAGTGGTAGAGCTGAAGGTTTAAACAGTACAAAGACACAGGTTCGAAACCCGAAAAAATATTTTTTATATATAATTACCATGCATTTCCATTTTACACTAAGGAACAAATCTCATCCAACAGATTGACTGAATTTACGTCTTCAAAAACAGTTCTGTTAAAAAATAAACAAACAAACAAAAAAAACTTCACGGACAGGACAGCAGACAGCAGGACTGGAATTCTTTCCATATGCAGAAATAATTTTAAAAAACATGGTTAAGCAAGGTGCGATTTGCCGTATCAAATATAGTATATATATTTTTTAAATATAGCCTAAAACACGTACGTTTAAACAACAAACAGTAAAATCTGAACCAGCGCTTCTGCTCTATTGAGAGATAACATGCAGCGCATTTCAGTTACGATCCTGGTTCCAATTGTATTAATACATTCACGGCTTTTTAAAATGTCACAAAGCGTTTTGATGTGGTTTTGAACGAAATATTGAAGTTTATAATTAAGTATTTTGACACACCACGCCTAGTGCGTATTCTAAAATGGGGTTTTCTTCTGCCATTGAATTAGAGTTCAACAAACGCCGCGTTCACTTGAATTTCTTTTTCTGCTAAAATAACTTAACAGGCTATAGCCTACTTCGTTATTTTTGGTTATACAGATAGGATATCATATTTTAAAACTGTAAAAGGTCTATTTTATTCATGTAAAGTATGCTACACTCACAATAGGCTAACAACAAAACATTCTCACTCTTTTGAGTGAACACACACTGCATAAACGTTTGGGCTTTTCTCAGTGAGCTTCGACATGGCCGAGTGGTAGAGCTGACGGTTCATCAATCGGCAGACCTGCGTTCAAATCCCGAACAAACATGGACTTATGTAAAAATATATATATTTTTAGGCTATTAATGCAGATTTGTTTAGTTCTAAAACTCTGTTACACCATATATTTTTTTGCTTATATTTATAAAATAATATTACCATGCATTTCCATTTTACACTAAGGAACAAATAGGCTATCCAACAGAACGACTTTAGATCTGTAGCTAATAATACCAATTGTTCAAAAGCAGTTTTGTATAAAAAAAAAGATATATAGGCCTATATATATCTATATTTGTTGTATTCCCTATAGCCTACATAGAGTTTTTAAAAACATGGTTTTAAGCAAAGTTTTCGACAAACGAGGCAGCGCGTTCATTTGATTTATTTTTCTCATAACAGCTAAAATAACTTAATAGGCTATACGTGATTTTTTTTTGGACATACAGATAAGAGTAGAGTAGCCTACATCGTTCAAAACTGTAAACTTTTTTTTAGGCTAATGACAAAAGTTTATCTGTCGTCTCTCTCGGTCTCCGGGAACTGCGCGTCACAAAAATAAACCGAAAGCCACTTGCCTCAGCTCAGACACGATAGGAAATTGGATATGTCTAAAGCCTTTAAATGTCTAAATATTTAGGTTAATAAATGTTATCTGATTATGTAATCCATATGAAAACGAGAGCTACAGAGAATCTGCTCAAATATGTTTATGTGATTGTGAGCGCCTCGCAATGAGAAAATGACAAGGTGAAAATCTCGTTTAATTAAAATCGCCCTGAATTAAGATGTAAAAACAGATCAAATCATTTATTCGTCGAAGTGTTGCTATATTGTTTCATTTAAAGTTCATAATTATTATCTAAATGTTATTTAGTTTATCAGCAGTAGGCTACCACGAAGCACCGATATTTATTTGAATAATAATAATTTAAAAAATAACTAATTCACATTTTACATGCCTGGACCCAAAGATCCCTGTAGAATTTAATATTGAGTTGAGCATTTTGTTCATGACAACAAAATGAACATGCGTTTGAAGATTATATTTAGTTTTGCTTGGAAAAAGCTGGCCCAAACCAGTTTTATTTCTTAAATTATTTAAATAATGAAATATTTAGTAATAAACTTTTATGACAGAAATACCACAGCATGTAGCTTAAATCATTTAATTCTTTCATTATCAACACTTTTATAGCCTAATGCTAGAGCGATTTAAGTGTGAATTGCGACTTCTCTTTATTTTAAGTCAGACTCAGACTCAGAGAGCCTGTGGGGGGTTTGGAGGGACAGACAATAGGTGTTAATGTTCCTCATTCATATGGAGAGTGTCGGATAGCCAGCCCGATGGCAAAGGCAAAATTATTTTAAGGATAGGCTACATCTCTCGATGTGTCCCCATATTTGATTAAATTATAAATATTGTTGTTTATTTATTGTAGCCTATTTAAAGTGTTTTCACACACAAATTTAAATTGAAGTGTTCAATCCAGTTGTTTCAACTGGTTCTGTAGAGTTTAAGAATGTTTGAGCAAGGGAGACTAAATAAACTTGCTGAGATCCAGCGCGAGAGAGGCAAAACTCATGGTTTTAATTTATGTTGCTGTGGACTATTTTCGATTTGTACCGTTTCGTTTGATTTAGCTGCAATTTCTTTGGCAAAACAAATTTAAAATGTAGCAAGAATAAGATTGTGTGTTTCTTTTTTGCATGGAAATAAAGTCTAAATGCAAGTTAGGTTGCCACCGGTCCCGGTTTTACCGGGATTGTCCTTCTTTTTAATAACCTGTCCCGGGAAATTGAAGCACTCTCCCGGGACAATGAATGTCCCGGTTTTCGAAAGGCTACGTGATTATGCAAGTTCAAACCATAGACAGGTTTAAACTGTGTAGCGCGCGGCCGCTTGCACGGCAGAGAGAGGGAGAGACAGAACACCGGCTAGATCCCCCCTAACTACAGATGGTAGTTGCCGCTCAAAGTGTGGGGCGCGCCCCTCTATGGGTGGGAAATAGCCTAGAGAAGTGACAGGTTGGGCGCGCCAACGGGAGGAACTTTTCCTTTTTATGCCTTTATATCTTTATTCGTTCATGGCGAGTCTACATCGCATCTTCATCTTTGCTGCGACGCAGAAAAACACCAGTTTATTAATAAACAATGAAATGTCTCCTTGCTATTTTTTACACATTCACCATTGCCGGCTCGTGCGCTTGAGTGCAGCTTTATAACACTCACTCATTACCCTGTATAGCCTATTTAAGTTATTAAATCAATATAAAGGGGTGATTTGTCCGCTGATGGCTTAAATAAACAACTAGGCTAGTTGACTAGAAAAAAACTAGTCGGAGACAGCATGAGCGCGCGACCCTGAGCGGAATGAGCGAGCCGAGGAATATCCAGAAATGCTCACATGCTCTGATCGGAACAAAGGAATTTTGACATAATTAATATTTAGTTTATATCTCATGCACTGCCCATAATTTTAATCCCATATCAAACACATTAGCCTATGTTATGTCTATTTTCATTTTTTAATTTTTTTGTCTTGCCAAATGGATTTCTCTTCTTTTCTTTTTTTTAACATTTTGACACAGCAGCACTTTAATTTTCTCTATTTTTGTTTTTGTTTGTTTAGTTTGTATTTAGATACTAAACTACTTGTTACTTCAATAAATTGGAACATTTTAAGCTTGTTGCGTATTTCATTAGCATTGTGTTGGGGCGATGGGGGCAGTGGGGCTTGAAAATTATGAGTCTATCCATCGGGTGCAGAAAAAAGATTGCATGTGTGTGCTAGTGTGCGTGTGTTTATGAAGCGAATGTAAGAAGCCCCCCCTAACAACCCCCCAGCTCTACTGTAGCAATGTTGTAATATGCCATTGATTATTAAACAAAACGCTTGACTTTAAATAAATAAACAGTTAATAAACTCACAAATAAACAGTCACCTATTTAAGCATCAAGAACGGTTAAAGATTAATGCTGTCGGCCAACATGGTGTTATATTGAGATTCAATCTCGGGTCTCATGGATCTCCGTGTCGTTGCGTTAACCACAGATCTACGTCAACGTCTTATACTCTTCCAAAGCCTTGATGTAGCCTAATATGTTTATATTGCAATGTTTTATATGGAAATGTTTTCATTATTTATTCAATTTAATTTAAGTATTGTGATGAATTATTTAACTACATTTCACTTAAATTCATCTGCTACCAGCTTTCAATCGCTCTAAGTGAGCCGCGACGCAGCGGCAGATTACGCAATAGAGAGAATAAACGGACACTTTTCAAAGTCTGTGATTGTAGCGCCTCTTAGCGGTTAAAGGCAGCAAATACACCCCGAATTTCACCGCCGCGGCAAAGCGGCGGCGTTGAAAGTATTATTCTGGTTGGTAACCTACTGTACACCCAGAAACTTTTTCAAACATTCCATCCCAGTTTTTTTGAATATATTGATCAGTCCCAAGAAAAATTCCCAGCACTTTAAACCCCACTAAGCTCCAAGAACAGTTCTGAGGAAGTACTGGAGGGCCTCCATTCTCCCATTCACCCAGTAAAAAAGATGCACACTTTTGCCAATTAATTCGAGATGAGGAAGCTTTCTGATAAACCTCCAAAGAATCACTCAAAATCCTAACATCCTGAGCGGATCTAATAAAAACAGTGACATCATCAGCATAAGCACTAAGCTTAACAGTTTTGGGGTCTGAGGTGGACGGACACAGTGATGATATGCCACCCAACTTATCTCTCAGTGCAACCAAAAAAGGTTCAATTGCAATTGCATACAGAATTCCTGAGAGACCACACCCCTGCCTTATGCCTCTGCTTACTCTGAAAGGTCTTGTAATGGTACCATTAATTTTCAGCATGCTGTAGGTGTCAGTATACAACAGTTTTATATAGGCAATAATAGATGGACCAAAACCAAAAGCCTCAAGGCACTTAAACAGGAAACCATGATCGACCCGATCAAATGCTTTCTCCTGGTCCAAAGACACAAAACCAATGTCAACATTTTGTATCTTTGCAAAAGAAATCAGGTCCCGAATCAAAAAAAGGTTATCAAAAATAGTCCTTCCCGGAATGCAGTATGACTGATCTGGATGAATCACTGAGGAAATGTACGATTTAACTCTGTTATTTAAAGACTTTGAAAGTATCTTGTAGTCTACTCCGAGTAAGGAGACCGGACGCCAGCATCTAATGTCTTCAAGATCCCCCTTTTTAGGTAATAGGGTGACCACAGCTCTTCGTAGACTCAAAGGAAGTGTACCTCTTTTAAAACTCTCCATAAAAACAGCAAACAAATCCTCTCCGATGACTGGCCAGAAATGTTTATAAAACTCTGCATTAAGTCCATCCAATCCCGGAGCTTTGCCAGAAGACAGTTCTTTAACAGCAACAGATAGTTCATCAAAAGTCAATAGTTTATCAAGCTTGGTTTTCTCCCCTTCTGAAAGCTGAGTTAAATCCTTAAAGAGAAGTTCAGCCATCTCATCATCGCAAGGTTCAGCTCTGTAGAGATCCTCAAAAAAAGACAGTGCGTAAGAAATAATCACATGACTATCAGTAACTTTCCTCCCCTCCGGAAGTTTCAAACAGCCTAAAATCTTCTTATCCACTGTCTTCTTCTCCAAGTTAAAAAAGAACGAAGTAGGAGAGTCCATGCTATTGAACGATGAAAATCTTGCACGGATCAGCGTCTCCTGGGCTCTTTCTTCCAGTAGATTCCGCAAAAGAAATTTATTCTGTTTCAAAGACTCAGTATCACTGTCCCCTTCAAAATTAAGTAGAAGTATTTCCTGTTCAAGCTGTTCCATCTTCTTGTCCAGAAAACTTTTGTTGTAAGCAGAGTAACTCTGGCAAAACAATTTAATTTGAGCTTTGCCAATATCCCACCACTGGCTCAGGGACTTATACTGTGTTTTACTCTCTCTCCAGACCTCCCAGAAATGAGTGAAAGAGTGCACAAAATTTATATCTAATAATAGTCTATTATTAAATTTCCAAAAATAATTCTTACACGTGCTCTCTGCAGTAAAAAAAATTAATAGATACAAAATGGTGATCAGACAAAGCAGTAGGAAGAATGCAGCTATTATAGAAATGATCTCTTTTGCTTTTTTGTACATAGATCCTGTCCAACCTAGCCCCAGATACCCTATTAGAATTTATTTTCACCCAGGTGTATTGCCTAATCTGAGGAAATGATTCTCTCCAAACATCTACAAGGTTATGATAAACAATTAAAGACCGAAGCATGTCTGCAGATTGACTGTGGGGCTCTTCATGATTCCTATTCAGAGTATGACTTAAAGTGCAATTAAAATCTCCTGCCAGAACAATAGTCCTATCATGCGAGATGTCACTTAGAGCAGTTTTAAGCTTTTTAAAAAATTGAACACGTTCTGACCCAATAGTGGGTGCATATACATTGACAAAAGAACAGTTATTACTCTGAACAGTAACATCAACTCTCAGTAAACACCCAGAAATGAGTTCAAACACACTAACGGGTTGCTCTTTATATTCAGGTGTCAGCAATATAGCCACCCCTGCACTGACATTAGAGCCATGACTCAAAATAGCCTGACCCTTCCATTCACTCAGCCACTGTATCTGGTTATTCTCATCTGTGTGCGTTTCTTGCAGAAAAACTACACTGGCGCTTTTCATCATTATATAATCAAAGAGACTAGCCCTTTTCATAGCATCACGACACCCATTAACGTTCAATGAACTAATCCTCAAAGGTGCCATGAAAAAAAGTATAAGAAAAACACACAATAGGCCTACAACTAATCGACCAGAGTTTTTAAATAACCAAATTATATTCATTTTTTACCTTGTAAGTTCAGAGAACTTCTAACATTACTAAGAAGCTTCTTAAGACGGTACCGTTTGGGTTTGTCAAGCTCTTCCAAGGAAGCTTTTCTCATCGCCATGGTACCAGACAACAAAAACAATTTTGCGTCCGGAAAGTATAACTCAATTTTTGGTTTACGGTGTCCCTTCGTTGTATCCAAAAAGTGATTAATCTGCTGAACAGAATAAAGTTTTATCTTACCTCCAGAGACAAGCTCCGAGTCCTCCGCGTCATTTTCCATCTCTGTATAATCATGTTCATTGTCAGAGTCATCCATTAAATCCACAGATTCTTGAGATAAAATGTCATCTTTACCCGATTTTAATGAATCATCGGTAACGTTAATTTTATCATTCTCAATCTCATCATGCTTCGTTTGTTTCCCTTCAGAAATAAAATCATTCCCAGACATGGCTTGCAAACACACCTGTCCCGAGCTCGCCTCTGCCTGCGTTACAGCGGGAGCATGACTCGGGCCGGCCTCCTCCTCAACGGCCTCCGCCAGGTCGTCTCCGGAGGTTTCCAGCTCCGGTCTCTCCTCGGGCAAGTCACCGGGCGCAGAGATCGCTCCGCTCGGCTGCGGTTCTGACGCCACAGCGGTCGCAGCAACATCCGCACCGGCCGCCCTCTCGCTGTTCTCCGCACCTGCAGCCGGAGCTGGCCTGTCTCGCCTCGGACAAGTTTGCCTGACATGTCCAAACTCACCACAAACAAAGCATTTCATCGACTCCGAACTAATAAAAACGGTGTAATCTTTGCCATCGATGCTTAATTTGACTGACAGATTTAATGGATCACTATGAGAATTTAAAATCATCAAAACCTGACGCCGGAAAGACATTACATGTCTAATCTCAGGATTTTTACATCCAAGAGGGATCATTTTAATAGTGCTCACTAGTTTACCATACCTCTGAAGTATTTCTTCTAATTTTTCGTTTTTTACAAACGGTGGAATGTTTGATAAAATAACTTTCTTGGCCGGGCTTGACAAAGGCAATACAGGCACAAAAATGTCCTTTATTACCAAACCAGTTTCAATCAAATCGTCCACCATTTGGCTTTCACTTAGAAAGAACACAATGGCTTTATTCATACGGGAGGCGGATTTGATGTTTGCACCACCGATCACCGCACTCACAGCTATCAGGCAATCCTCCACTGACACCGCGGCCTCAGGCATGCATTTACAACCATGTTTGATGGTTAACCGTGAGAGATCCCCCTGTTTCCGACCCCATATCCCCACTCTCTGACCGTAGTCAGGGGAAAGCTAAGCTAAACCTATTATCTATAACTAAAAACAAAACAAAAAACAAAAAAAAAGATAAAAAGGTAAGAAGATCTCACTCAACCAGAGAGACACTTTCACTTTCACTCCCGACAACCGTCTCCTTCCACACTCACTTCCGCACATGCGCACAGAGAGAGAGAGAGAGAGAGAGAGAGAGAGAGAGAGAGAGAGAGAGAGAGAGAGAGAGAGAGAGAGAGAGCACTTCTGTTGAATGCTGTTGGTTGCGGATCGTTCACTCAGCACGTGTTATTTGGATTAAAACTAAATCGTATATGTAAGTAAAACACGAACTGTTACCTTATTTATGTTTAACGAGTGGTTACCTACATTATTACTGGACATTTGCAGGTCAAGAATTTCCATGAACTTCAAACATCCACAGCGTGCGCCCTGGATGGAAGTCTTTCACATATTGCGCTTGTATGGACGAATTCACACAAAACTATGTAAAAACACGTGTCTTGGCGAGTATCCTAGTAAAAGTCTGTTATATATCTCAAGTGAACGTAGACAGTATAATTCAAATGGCGTCCGTGCGTTCGGTCTTAAAGGAGCAGCAAATAAATCTGCTGCTGTGTTTTCATGTTAATCAAACGAAGGACAAATAAATGACTGTCTGCTTTTTTCTAAATAGGCTACCTCTTTCTACTTTACAAAAAGATCCATCTAGATTTAATTAATAAAGTAATGAATATGCAGTACATGAAATATATATTTGATGAAGTAATTAAGTTTAACTTTAATAAACAACTAATATGATTGATATTATTTTGGTTTCTCTACCAATACATTTAAAATTTATAAATGCATGAATTGAAAATTAAAAATACAGGTATCGGTTATGGTATCGGTATCGGCGAGTACCAAAAATGAAAGTATCGGACTCGGTCTGGAAAAAGTGGTATCGGTGCATCCCTAATTGTAACCATAGTTCCCTGAGAACAAGGAACGAGACGATGCGTCACCCTGCCATACTTCCTGCATCCCTGCGATCGGCTTGCTTCGGCGATTTCAAAGCTAATGCCGGTTTGCACCGGATGGGCTTTTATCATTTTCTGGTCATGACGTCACCCGTCCGTGACTCTCATTCTTTCCATTGGACTAGTTGACATATATGCTTCAGACGCATTCACGCTGGGGGGCGTTCCCAAGGCGTCATTTGACGCATCGTCTCGTTCCCTGTTCTCAGGGAACTATGGTTACAATAGTAACCTGAGACATTTTCTATGTACATTTCCAAAATGCACTTTCTGTAAAGCTGCTTTGAGACAATGTGTATTGTGAAAAGCGCTATACAAATAAATTTGAATTGAATTGAATTATTGTCTAGTCAGTTTCACCTGTCCTCGTCATTAGTGTTCCCTATTTAATCCCCTTGTGTTTGCTGTCCTGTGTCGGTTCATTTTCAAAACTGTGTCAAGATCCTAGTCTGTGATTCTTGTCTAAAGTATCAAGCTGTGAGTACCTGTTGATCGTCTTGTTTTGTAAAAGTGTTTTATTAGTTTATCTTGTCTTGTTTTGCCCCACCGTGGGTTTTGTTTTCTGTTTTGTCATCAATAAACCCCGTTTGAGTTATTTGCTGTCTGCGCTTGGGTTCGTTCCTCCACCACATGACAAAAGTCATGACATAATGATGCATTAACAAGCCATTAGTTGATGTTAGTGTATGGTTAGTTAATAATGAATTAATGATGATGTGCCTCCTCAAGTAAAGTCATGACACAATGATGTACTTACAAATCATGAACTAAAATATGAATAAATATATACAATAAGAGTGCCATCCTTATTCCTTTAAAACTATGGTACAAAAAAAAAACAAAGATAAGAATTGTGGTGTTCTTTCATTTTTATTTATACAATTAAACATATATGGACTTAAAATAAAGTCCAAACATACCTGTAAAGATAAGCTAATGCTAATTGAAGCACATTTAACCCTTCTATTATCTTCATTTGTGTCTACACTCATTATCTTTGGGGTCTCCAGGGACCCCAGACAATAACATTTAATTTTGTAACAGTATAATATATTTGTTTTTTACAAATGTAATTTTACTCTGTTTATTAATGTTTTTACTCAACATTTGTGCAGTTTTTGGAGGATTTTTGATATCTTTTAAATTTCTATAAATACATAAATAAATATTTATTTAAATAGGCTTTTTACAAAAAAAACGGCATTGTATGTAAACTTCACTTTATAAAAGACCCAGATTTCTAATTTTCATTCATGGAGATAACATGGATCATTTTACATGGTTTAATGTAAGATTTTAGAATTTTTTTTTTGAAAATGCAGTTTTAAAATAAAAAATATCACTTTAAACACTAGATGGCCATAGACCTCCACTATAAGCTATTTGCTATGTGACTAACCAAACTATATATCTTTTCACAAGTTTTTCCAGTTGGATTAATATCTAAATATTATAAAATCACAATTATAACAAAAAAAAAAAAAAATTGTCAAAGTTAAGCATTTTTTGTACTGACAAAAGGTTTTCAATAATGTTACATTTTGCTTAGAATCAAACCTGAACAAGACCCCAAATGTTGGAGTCTTTAGATTTTATCATTTATTTCAATCATCTGTTTTTAATATAATTCTACAATTTTAATTCTACAATTTTACTAACTGTAATAAAACAAAAAATTACAGAAATTTAGTTATATTACATATTGAGTAAAAATACATGACATGAACATCAAAATGCAATGATCTGAACAGCAATAAAAAATGAGCAAATAAAGCAGTAAAAAAAAATAAATTTAGTTAAAAAAAACAGTGAATGGGGAAAAAATTGAACAACTAGGAACAATAATTGGTGGTCATCTCATACAGTCTCGTTTGCAGTGCACTGCAGGTGTTTATGCGTCAATGCATAGTATAGCCTTACAAATGTATTCCTGTGTGTGTGTGTGTGTGTGTGTGTGTGTGTGTGTGTGTGTGTGTGTGTGTGTGTGTGTGTGTGTGTGTGTGTGTGTGTGTGTGTGTGTGTGTGTGCCTTGTGAATTTTTTTTTGCATAGTTGGAAGTGTGCCACTTTATTTCTGTCTATGTGATCTGCGTTTTTTCTTTGTTGTTTCTGATTTTGATGATGAATTTTGTATATTTACTATGCGGGGTCTCCAGGGACCCCGAAGATAACAAGTGTCGGCATTTTTTTCACGCTAACATAAAAACAGATATCATTCCAAAATATTTTTTTTTGGTAGATCTAGACAGTGTTAAGAGGCGTAGAAAGTTTCTGTAACAACATTAGGTATTACATTAACATTAGCTCAATGATATATAGGGAATTTGAATAATTAATCATGAATATGATTAATATATTGCATATTACAGTTAAAATATCGAAGTTGAAAATAGATAGATTGTACATATGAATGATCAATCACAACAAGTTATAATTCCTCATTCATATATCAATGGTCCCTTTCCAAATCGATTATATGAGATAACCTTTAATGGAATTAATTTAGCTATCAAACCGTTTGTCCAGCAAACGGCTGTAAGATTAACTTATCAACTTCTCAACAAGGTTATCCCTTCTAAACTCCAAGAAATATCAATCTTCTGGCCGTGAACATTAATTTTCCTGTGTTTATAAAATTAAACTACTCAAAGTAGTCAATAATAAAAGCTTTTGTAGCTAGGACCAACATTTCATTGACTTTGTAAAATGAGCATTTCAAAGCAATCAAGAATATAATGGTTTTAATAAAATTAAACTACGGATACAGAACTCTACATTTAAACATGGGATACATGTATGTACAGTAAACAGTAAAACTAATAAGACAAACTAATAACAACGGGAGAGAGAGAGAGAGAGAGAGAGAGAGAGAGAGAGAGAGAGAGAGAGAGAGAGAGAGAGTCAAATGAAACTAAAGATCAGGATGAGAGAGATCACCGGGGGTGATCGCGGCATGGCCAAAATCACAGACAAAATGAACCTTGAGAGGCACTAACGAATGAAATCACATTAAAAGCTCCATAAAACTAATACTTGCACAATGGTTCCCTTTGTGTTGCTGAGGAAAGCCGAGTCTTGCGTGTGTGTGTCCTTAAGAGCGGGTGCGTGCTTTCTCGTCTCTTCCGGGCGAGTGCGGTCGCGGTAGGTTCAAAAAGTCTCTTTAAAATTGAAGTTGCCGATTACGTTCATTTCACTACAGCTGAACGTAAGAAAAAGTCCGAAGACGAAAATAAAGTAAGATTAAAGAAAAAGAAGAAACACGGTGTGAAGCTCCCTAAGGAGCCATGGTACCGGAAACTTCTCACAGGGAAAAAGCTCTCTGAGGAACTTCTTGGGGTCAGTCTTTTTATGGAAAGACTGGGTCACGCCCCCGTCCGAGAATCTGACGATGTAAGTTTAATGTTCAAAGTTTGTGTTGTGTGCGTTACTGTGAGTGTGTGTATGTGATTGTCCTTCCGAATTCATTCGGAGTCACATGTCCTTTCGGTCACATGTGGTAAACAGGTCATTCCTTTGTTTATTCATTAGAGAAAAACGCTGCGTGGCAAAATCAGTCAATGATTTAATCAAGTCCCAAACACCATTCCTTTGATTTGTCAATCACAGTAAGACAGAGCTGTGTTTGATTAACTAGCTTCCAGTGATTTACTCAAAAAGAAATGAGCTGTGTTAGCAGATCAGGATTTTGCTGATTCCGAACGTCTGCCAGATACCCTGCCAATGTCGTTACATTTCATACCATTTGGACAAAGAGAACATTTTTTTTAAATTGATTAATTTTTAAATAAAGTCATTTGGGGTACTAAAAGACCCCGAAGATAATAAGAGGGTTAAACAACAAAAAATACAGTTAATTAACTGTAACAGACGGGTAAACATTGAACAGCCATGGACAATCAAGGACAAAACAGTGAATTCGGTAACTGTTTTTGAGGTTTTATTATGATAAAGAGGCAAACGGTTTTGTAAAAGATGCGGTAGGATTCTAATGTAAGGAGTGGTTTCACGTGAGATAACGTTAACGTTATCATGTTTCATGAGAGATTCCTGTCCTAACTGTACATGTGTGCATCAGATACCTGTGTGTGTTTACAGGGGTTTCATGACAGATTCCTGTCCTAACTGTACATGTGTGTATCAGACACCTGTGTGTGTTTACAGGGGTTTCATGACAGATTCCTGTCCTAACTGTACATGTGTATCAGACACCTGTGTGTGTTTACAGGGGTTTCATGACAGATTCCTGTCCTAACTGTACATGTGCATCAGATACCTGTGTGTGTTTACAGGGTTTCATGACAGATTCCTGTCCTAACTGTACATGTGTGATCAGATACCTGTGTGTGTTTACAGGGGTTTCATGAGAGATTCCTGTCCTAACTGTACATGTGTGATCAGACACCTGTGTGTGTTTACAGGTTTCATGACAGATTCCTGTCCTAACTGTACATGTGTATCAGAACCTGTGTGTGTTTACAGGGTTCATGAGAGATTCCTGTCCTAACTGTACATTGTGTATCAGATACCTGTGTGTGTTTACAGGGGTTTCATGACAGATTCCTGTCCTAACTGTACATGTGTCATCAGTACCTGTGTGTGTTTACAGGGGTTCATGACAGATTCCTGTCCTAACTGTACATGTGTGCATCAGATACCTGTGTGTGTTTACAGGGGTTTCATGAGAGATTCCTGTCCTAACTGTACAGTGTGTATCAGACACCTGTGTGTGTTTACAGGGGTTTCATGACAGATTCCTGTCCTAACTGTACATGTGTGTATCAGATACCTGTGTGTGTTTACAGGGGTTTCATGACAGATTCCTGTCCTAACTGTACATGTGTGCATCAGATACCTGTGTGTGTTTACAGGGGTTTCATGACAGATTCCTGTCCTAACTGTACATGTGTGCATCAGAACCTGTGTGTGTTTACAGGGGTTTCATGACAGATTCCTGTCCTAACTGTACATGTGTGTATCAGATACCTGTGTGTGTTTACAGGGTTTCATGAGAGATTCCTGTCCTAACTGTACATGTGTGTATCAGAACTGTGTGTGTTTACAGGGGTTTCATGAGAGATTCCTGTCCTAACTGTACATGTGTATCAGAACCTGTGTGTGTTTACAGGGGTTTCATGACAGATTCCTGTCCTAATGTACAGTGTGTATCAGAACCTGTGTGTGTTTACAGGGTTTCATGACAGATTCCTGTCCTAACTGTACATGTGTATCAGATACTGTGTGTGTTTACAGAGGTTCATGACAGATTCCTGTCCTAACTGTACATGTGTGTATCAGACACCTGTGTGTGTTTACAGGGTTTCATGAAGATTCCTGTCCTAACTGTACATGTGTGTATCAGAACCTGTGTGTGTTTACAGGGTTTCATGACAGATTCCTGTCCTAATGTACATGTGTCATCAGAACCTGTGTGTGTTTACAGGGGTTTCATGACAGATTCCTGTCCTAAACTGTACATGTGTGATCAGATACCTGTGTGTGTTTTACAGGGGTTTCATGACAGATTCCTGTCCTAACTGTACATGTGTGTATCAGAATGTGTGTGTTTAAGGGGTTTCATGACAGATTCCTGTCCTAACTGTACATGTGTGTATCAGAACCTGTGTGTGTTTACAGGGTTTCATGACAGATTCCTGTCCTAACTGTACATGTGGTCATCAGACACCTGTGTGTGTTTACAGGGGTTTCATGACAGATTCCTGTCCTAACTGTACATGTGTGTATCAGATACCTGTGTGTGTTTACAGGGGTTTCATGACAGATTCCTGTCCTAACTGTACATGTGTGTATCAGATACCTGTGTGTGTTTACAGGGGTTTCATGACAGATTCCTGTCCTAACTGTACATGTGTGTATCAGATACCTGTGTGTGTTTACAGGGGTTTCATGACAGATTCCTGTCCTAACTGTACATGTGTGTATCAGATACCTGTGTGTGTTTACAGGGGTTTCATGAAGATTCCTGTCCTAACTGTACATGTGTGATCAGATACCTGTGTGTGTTTACAGGGGTTTCATGACAGATTCCTGTCCTAACTGTACATGTGTATCAGACACCTGTGTGTGTTTACAGGGTTTCATGACAGATTCCTGTCCTAACTGTACATGTGTGATCAGATACCTGTGTGTGTTTACAGGGCTTTCATGACAGATTCCTGTCCTAACTGTACATGGTGTATCAGATACCTGTGTGTGTTTACAGGGGTTTCATGAGAGATTCCTGTCCTAACTGTACATGTGTATCAGACACCTGTGTGTGTTTACAGGGGTTTCATGACAGATTCCTGTCCTAACTGTACATGTGTGTATCAGAACCTGTGTGTGTTACAGGGTTTCATGACAGATTCCTGTCCTAACTGTACATGTGTGCATCAGATACTGTTGTGTTTACAGGGGTTTCATGACAGATTCCTGTCCTAACTGTACATGTGTGCATCAGATACCTGTGTGTGTTTACAGGGGTTTCATGACAGATTCCTGTCCTAACTGTACATGTGTGTATCAGATACCTGTGTGTGTTTACAGGGGTTTCATGAAGATTCCTGTCCTAACTGTACATGTGTGTATCAGATACCTGTGTGTTGTTTACAGGGGTTTCATGAAGATTCCTGTCCTAACTGTACATGTGTATCAGACACTGTGTGTGTTTACAGGGGTTTCATGACAGATTCCTGTCCTAACTGTACATGTGTATCAGACACCTGTGTGTGTTTACAGGGGTTTCATGACAGATTCCTGTCCTAACTGTACATGTGCATCAATACCTGTGTGTGTTTACAGGGTTCATGACAGATTCCTGTCCTAACTGTACATGTGTGTATCAAACCTGTGTGTGTTTACAGGGGTTTCATGAAGATTCCTGTCCTAACTGTACATGTGTGTATCAGACCTGTGTGTGTTTACAGGGGTTTCATGACAGATTCCTGTCCTAACTGTACATGTGTGCATCAGACACCTGTGTGTGTTTACAGGGGTTTCATGACAGATTCCTGTCCTAACTGTACATGTGTGCATCAGATACCTGTGTGTGTGTTTACAGGGGTTTCATGACAGATTCCTGTCCTAACTGTACATGTGTGTATCAGATACCTGTGTGTGTGTTTACAGGGGTTCATGACAGATTCCTGTCCTAACTGTACATGTGTGTATCAGATACCTGTGTGTGTTTACAGGGTTCATGACAGATTCCTGTCCTAACTGTACATGTGTGTATCAGACACCTGTGTGTGTTTACAGGGGTTCATGACAGATTCCTGTCCTAACTGTACATGTGTGCATCAGACACCTGTGTGTGTTTACAGGGGTTTCATGACAGATTCCTGTCCTAACTGTACATGTGTGATCAGAACCTGTGTGTGTTTACAGGGGTTTCATGACAGATTCCTGTCCTAACTGTACATGTGTGTATCAGATACCTGTGTGTGTTTACAGGGGTTTCATGACAGATTCCTGTCCTAACTGTACATGTGTGTATCAGATACCTGTGTGTGTTTACAGGGGTTTCATGACAGATTCCTGTCCTAACTGTACATGTGTGATCAGACACCTGTGTGTGTTTACAGGGTTTCATGACAGATTCCTGTCCTAACTGTACATGTGTGTATCAGAACCTGTGTGTGTTTACAGGGGTTTCATGACAGATTCCTGTCCTAACTGTACATGTGTGTATCAGATACCTGTGTGTGTTTACAGGGGTTTATGACAGATTCCTGTCCTAACTGTACATGTGTGTATCAGATACCTGTGTGTGTGTTACAGGGTTTCATGAGAGATTCCTGTCCTAACTGTACATGTGTATCAGACACCTGTGTGTGTTTACAGGGGTTTCATGACAGATTCCTGTCCTAACTGTACATGTGTGCATCAGATACTGTGTGTGTTTACAGGGGTTTCATGACAGATTCCTGTCCTAACTGTACATGTGTGTATCAGATACCTGTGTGTTTACAGGGGTTTCATGACAGATTCCTGTCCTAACTGTACATGTGCATCAGATACCTGTGTGTGTTTACAGGGGTTTCATGACAGATTCCTGTCCTAACTGTACATGTGTGTATCAGATACCTGTGTGTGTTTACAGGGGTTTCATGACAGATTCCTGTCCTAACTGTACATGTGTGTATCAGACACCTGTGTGTGTTTACAGGGGTTTCATGACATATTCCTGTCCTAACTGTACATGTGTGCATCAGATAACTGTGTGTGTTTACAGGGGTTTCATGACAGATTCCTGTCCTAACTGTACATGTGTATCAGACACCTGTGTGTGTTTACAGGGGTTTTCATGACAGATTCCTGTCCTAACTGTACATGTGTGTATCATATACCTGGGGTGTGTTTACAGGGGTTTCATGACAGATTCCTGTCCTAACTGTACATGTGTGCATCAGACACCTGTGTGTGTTTACAGGGGTTTCATGACAGATTCCTGTCCTAACTGTACAAGTGTGCATCAGATACCTGTGTGTGTTTACAGGGGTTTCATGACAGATTCCTGTCCTAACTGTACAAGTGTGCATCAGATACCTGTGTGTGTTTACAGGGGCTTCATGACAGATTCCTGTCCTAACTGTACATGTGTGTATCAGATACCTGTGTGTGTTTACAGGGGTTTCATGACAGATTCCTGTCCTAACTGTACATGTGTGCATCAGATACCTGTGTGTGTTTACAGGGGTTTCATGACAGATTCCTGTCCTAACTGTACAAATGTGTGTATCAGACACCTGTGTGTGTTTACAGGGGCTTCATGACAGATTCCTGTCCTAACTGTACATGTGTGTATCAGATACCTGTGTGTGTTTACAGGGGCTTCATGACAGATTCCTGTCCTAACTGTACATGTGTGTATCAGACACCTGCGTGTGTTTACAGGGGTTTCATGACAGATTCCTGTCCTAACTGTACATGTGTGCATCAGATACCTGTGTGTGTTTACAGGGGTTTCATGAGTGATTCCTGTCCTAACTGTACATGTGTGTATCAGATACCTGTGTGTGTTTACAGGGGCTTCATGAGAGATTCCTGTCCTAACTGTACATGTGTGCATCAGACACCTGTGTGTGTTTACAGGGGTTTCATGACAGATTCCTGGGTAACACTTTATTTCAAAAGTCCACTTTAGACATTCAACTAACTATAAGTAACTTTGCAACTACATGTCAACTAACTGTCAGTAGAGTATAAGTAGACTGTCTGCTTAATATCTGCTAACACTTTATTTTGTTGGTCCCCCAACAGATATTCTACTGACTATAAGTAACTTAGCAACTACAAGTCAACTTGTTCTCCTAACCCGAACCCTAACACCTAACCATAACCTACCAGTCTACTGACAGTCTACTACAGCCTACTAATACTCTAATGACAGTTAGTTGACATGTAGTTGAAAAGTTACTTATAGTTAGTAGAATGTCTAAAGTGACTATCGAAATAAAGTGTAACCGATTCCTGTCCTAACTGTACATGTGTGTATCAGACACCTGTGTGTGTTTACAGAGGCTTCATGACAGATTCCTGTCCTAACTGTACATGTGTGTATCAGACACCTGTGTGTGTTTACAGGGGTTTCATGACAGATTCCTGTCCTAACTGTACATGTGTGTATCAGATACCTGTGTGTGTTTACAGGGGTTTCATGACAGATTCCTGTCCTAACTGTACATGTGTGTATCAGATACCTGTGTGTGTTTACAGGGGCTTCACGACAGATTCCTGTCCTAACTGTACATGTGTGTATCAGACACCTGTGTGTGTTTACAGGGGTTTCATGACAGATTCCTGTCCTAACTGTACATGTGTGTATCAGATACCTGTGTGTGTTTACAGGGGCTTCATGACAGATTCCTGTCCTAACTGTACATGTGTGCATCAGATACCTGTGTGTGTTTACAGGGGTTTCATGACAGATTCCTGTCCTAACTGTACATGTGTGTATCAGATACCTGTGTGTGTTTACAGGGGTTTCATGACAGATTCCTGTCCTAACTGTACATGTGTGTATCAGATACCTGTGTGTGTTTACAGGGGCTTCATGACAGATTCCTGTCCTAACTGTACATGTGTGCATCAGATACCTGTGTGTGTTACAGGGTTTCATGACAGATTCCGTCCTAACTGTACATGTGTGTATCAGATACTGTGTGTGTTTACAGGGGTTTCATGACAGATTCCTGTCCTAACTGTACATGTGTGTATCAGATACCTGTGTGTGTTTACAGGGGCTTCATGACAGATTCCTGTCCTAACTGTACATGTGTGCATCAGATACCTGTGTGTGTTTACAGGGGTTTCATGACAGATTCCTGTCCTAACTGTACATGTGTGTATCAGATACCTGTGTGTGTTTACAGGGGCTTCATGACAGATTCCTGTCCTAAACTGTACATGTGTGCATCAGATACCTGTGTGTGTTTACAGGGGTTTCATGACAGATTCCTGTCCTAACTGTACATGTGTGCATCAGATACCTGTGTGTGTTTACAGGGGTTTCATGACAGATTCCTGTCCTAACTGTACATGTGTGTATCAGACACCTGTGTGTGTTTACAGGGGTTTCATGACAGATTCCTGTCCTAACTGTACATGTGTGCATCAGACACCTGTGTGTGTTTACAGGGGTTTCATGTGTGATTCCTGTCCTAACTGTACATGTGTGTATCAGACACCTGTGTGTGTTTACAGGGGTTTCATGACAGATCCCTGTCCTAACTGTACATGTGTATCAGACACCTGTGTGTGTTTACAGGGGTTTCATGACAGATTCCTGTCCTAACTGTACATGTGTGCATCAGATACCTGTGTGTGTTTACAGGGGTTTCATGACAGATCCCTGTCCTAACTGTACATGTGTATCAGACACCTGTGTGTGTTTACAGGGGTTTCATGACAGATTCCTGTCCTAACTGTACATGTGTATCAGACACCTGTGTGTGTTTACAGGGGTTTCATGACAGATTCCTGTCCTAACTGTACATGTGTGTATCAGACACCTGTGTGTGTTTACAGGGGTTTCATGACAGATTCCTGTCCTAACTTTTATAATTTTATCCAATATGTTTATCTGTTATTATTATCATTACTATTTTGTTAGGCAGGGCAGCAAAGGGGTTGTTCCATTCTTCTGCATTGGAACAAGGATGTCTGCAATCATTTCTGGTTCTGCTGCAAGATGGCTGAAAACTATGATGACTTTTTCGTGAGTACTACTATTACTCACCCAAACATACTAGATGAAATTTTCTTTGCTAATACTTCAGCAAGAAGGTGTTGTTGACATGTAGGATAAAAACAACAGGTTTGTGTAGAACTTGGTATTGTTCATTACTGCTTGCAAAAAGTATTACAGAAATAAAAATAAATAAACATCTGATAACAGTGAAACATATTGTTTAAAAAACAGCTATACACATTGTATGTTTAAGTATTCTAAAAGTAATTTAAAAACTGTTAGGACATGTGGATTGGCCTTCTTCACCATGTCACGGGAGAGCACGAGTGGTCTCTTGGAGGAGCACAGAGAAAAGGGGTGGATAGAGAAGGGATCCGTGGCCCATCAGGCTTTATCAGAAATCATTCTAAATGAACGCTGGCTGAAGGAGGTACACAAGTATTTGCACTTTAGGTATGATTATGCTTATTAATTTTACTGTCATGTCGTCTGTGAAAAACTATTTATTTGTATTAGCTATATTACTGTGTTAAAAGAATTATAATCTTACAGTTCTCACTGAATTTGTAGGTCAACAGCTGACCTGGAGTCTTTCCATAATCACATCTTGATGTATGCCAGCAAGCGCTTCTGTTTCAGCCCTCCTGTTTATGAAGCCCGAATCTTACTGGCTGGCCTGGATTACAACAACCATGTTTGCAGACCAAAAGAGAAGGCCTGATGGCTCCATAGAGTATGTAATATGCACAATGCCTTATCAATAGTGTTAGATAGTAGAATTTAAATATTTTCAGTTGTTTCCATTGTCTGTCAAATATCTAATTTCAGATATCGCAAACTCTACAATAAGAAGTCCAGAAAGTGGAGTTTGTATGCCATAAAAGAGGAAAAGGAATATCGTTACATCCCAGGAATTCAGAGGTCAATTGTAAGGAAACGGATATCGTCAGGACGTGGACTCCCTCGACTTACAAAAATGAGACCAAATGACCCACGTCAGTATGGTGTGCCAGCTCCCACCACACAGGAGCTATTGACGACCCAAGTCAGCAGAGGCCAGGGTAAGAAGTAAATGTTTGTATCAGACCATCAATGATACCTTTTATCTTCCAAATGAAAACTTGAAATTAATATCATTTAAAAAAGCATTGGCTTTTTTGGCAAGGTAGAATTCTATTTTTTATTATGATTATTATTAAACATGCATGTGTTTTCTTCCCCCTCATGATGTAATAATTTGTAAATGAAAATGTCTGACACATCAAATTCTTTATGCTCCATCAACAGCTCAGACATTGGCCCAGAAGTAGATGCACGTGAAGGAATCATCTTTTAGCACAAATAAAAATGTTCACTTTTTTGCTTGTGCAGGAATACATAAAAAAAATGGATTTATTTTTAACATATGCAAAATAAAACATAATATTTCTATGATGTTGTCATTCCTTGGCTTGGTGAGCTTCCTCGTCTTTGCACAATTAGTATTGACCTATCGATTCTCATCATTACTATTGAAAGTTAGTATTTTAAATTGATCCAAAAGATAATTTAGTAATGTACTTGTCACAAATCGGAAGGACACAGACGGGTAAATGTAAACCAGTTTTAATGAAACCAAGGGTAACAGGATAACAGTCTGAATAAAGTCTCTTTAACTGGCAGGAGTGGTCGAAGGATCCGCGGGCAGCTGAGGAGAGCGGAATGGAAGGAGTCCGGAGATTGGAGCTGGAGACGAGTCGTGGAGAACTGGAACACAGAAGGTGAGTAGCAATAGTGCAGAGCAGGTTTCAAGCGGGAGTCTGTAATCGTAGTAGTAACGAGACCAGACAGAGAATGACTGGGAGAGGTGAGTCTTTATAGAGAGGGTGATTGGCACGGGAATTGATGGCAACAGGTGATGATGATTAGTATTCAGGGGAACTGGAACGAGTGGGTGGAGTGATGGTGTCTGGATCCGTGACAGTACCCCCTCCCCCACGGCCAGCTCCAGCTGGCAGACGGGACCGACGACGGGGACGACCACGGCCTCTGGGTGCAGGACGATCTGGATGAGAAGTATGGAAATCCTGGAGAAATGAGGGATCCAGAATGTCTTCCCGGTGGACCCAGCTCCTTTCCTCCGGGCCGTATCCCTCCCAGTCGACGAGGTATTCCAAATGGCCGCCCCGTCGTCGGGAGTCGAGGATTTCATGGACTCGATAAATGTTGTCGTCCTCCGGATCCGCTGGAGGAGGGGGCATCTCCGTAACACCAGATCCTGGGGGCGAAGGAGTGAGAGGGTTAGTGTATGGTTTGAGCAAGGAGACATGGAAGGTCGGTGCAATGCGGTAATGAGCAGGGAGTGATAGCCGACAGGTGACCGGGTTGATCTGCCTCAGTATCGCGAAAGGACCTATGTATCTGGGACTCAGCTTCCGACAGGGCTGTCGGAGACGGATGTCCCGGGTGGATAGCCAGACCAATTGTCCAGGAAGGTATTGGGGTGTATCGGCCCGTCGAGTGTCGGCCTGGCGTTGATGTCTCCGAACAGCCCGCTGGAGGTGGATATGAGCTGAGTCCCAGACTCTCTCGCTCGTCTGAAACCAGTGATGAACTGCTGGAACGTCAGATGGTTCACCCGACCAGGGGAATAGTGGCGGTTGGTAACCGAGTATGCACTGGAACGGAGTGAGGCCGGTGGTGGATTGTCGGAGGGAATTTTGTGCATACTCGGCCCAGGGTAGGTAACGACTCCAGCAGTCCTGGTGGTCGTGGCAGTATGATCGTAGATATCTCCCTATTTCCTGGATCTTCCGCTCAGTCTGGCCGTTGGACTGGGGATGGTATCCTGAAGTAAGGCTGACGGTCACACCCAGAAGATTGAAGAATGCCCTCCACACTCGAGATATGAACTGCGGGCCACGGTCGGAGACAATATCTTCGGGGATACCGAAATTCCGGAACACATGTTGGAACAGGGCTTCCGCGGTTTCAAAGGCTGTAGGCAGACCAGAAAGTGGGATCAGTTTACATGCTTTAGAAAAACGATCGACCACTACTAGAATGCAGGTGTGGTTATTGGACAGGGGAAGGTCGGTGACAAAATCCACCCCGAGATGGGACCAAGGTCGAGAAGGTATGGGCAGAGGAACCAGCTTGCCTTTAGGGAGGTGTCGAGGAACTTTGGCCATGGCGCAGACTGAGCATCCTTGGACGAACCGGGAAATATCTTGGGCCATCCCTGGCCACCAATAGCGTTGTTGGACGAGCGAGAGAGTGGATTGGCTGCCTGGGTGTCCAGAGCCCGGGGAGGTGTGCACTGAGTCCATGAGGGACAGACGGAGGCGAGTTGGTACATAAACCCGTCCCTCAGGACCTCCCGGCGGAGCAGGTTCGACACGTGTGGCGTCGGCGATATGGTCATCTAAGCTCCACTGTATGGGGCTTACGACCACGGCTGGAGGGAGAATGGTTTCGGGGTTCGGTGGAGGTACATCTGGCTGAAATTGTCGGGATAATGCGTCTGCTTTTATGTTCTTGTGACCTGGACGATAGGTTACGGAGAAGTTGAAGCGGGTAAAGAACAGGGCCCAACGAGCTTGGCGGGAATTGAGTCTTTTAGCCTCTCGGAGGTATTCCAGGTTACGGTGATCAGTGATAACTGTGAATGGGTGTTGTGCTCCCTCCAGCCAGTGTCTCCATTCCTCTAACGCCAGTTTGATGGCTAGTAACTCTCGATTGCCGATGTCGTAATTTTGCTCCGCCGGGGACAGTTTCTTGGAGTAGAAGGCGCATGGATGGAGTTGAGGTGGATTCCCCTGCCGCTGTGACAGGACCGCTCCTACCCCAGAGGTAGAGGCGTCCACTTCCACGATGAAGGGTAGAGCTGGATTTGGGAGAGAAAGGGTTGGAGCGGAACTGAAGGCGGTCTTCAAATCATGGAAAGCTCGGGTGGCAGTGGTGTTCCAGGACGGAGACTTGGCCCCATTCTTGAGTAAGTCGGTGAGTGAAGAACTGATTGGACTGAAGTTCGGGATGAACCGGCGGTAAAAGTTGGCAAATCCTAGGAAACGTTGAAGTTCCTTACGAGTGGTGGGTTGTGGCCAGTTGATAACAGCTTCCACCTTCCTCTGGTCCATGGTGATACCTTGGGGGGAGATGATGTAACCGAGGAACTGGATTGTGTTCTGATGGAATTCACACTTTTCCAACTTAAGATACAGCTGGTAGTCTCTGAGTCGTTGTAGGACCGTTTGTACATGGCGGATGTGGGTCGGCAGATCAGGGGAGTAGATGAGGATATCGTCTATGTAGATGACAACAAACTGGTTGACGAGATCGCGGAATATTTCATTCATGAAACCTTGGAAGATGGAGGGTGAGTTGGACAATCCGAAGGGCATAACAAGGTATTCGTAGTGCCCCGCGGGGGTGATGAAGGCGGTTTTCCATTCATCTCCATCCCGGACGCGGATGAGGTTGTATGCACTACGGAGATCGAGTTTGGTGTAGATTGTGGCTCCACGGAGTTGTTCCAAAGCGGCTGGGACCAGAGGAAGGGGATAACGGAATTTGACGGTTGCTTGATTGAGAGTACGATAATCGATGCACGGGCGCAAGCCTCCATCCTTCTTGCCCACGAAGAAGAAACTTGAAGCGGCAGGGGAGGTGGAAGGTCGGATGAATCCTTGGTTAAGCGCCTCCTGGATGTACTCCTCCATGGCCTTCTGCTCCGGGATGGACAGAGGGTAGATCTTACCTCGCGGTAGAACCGCCCCAGGCAGCAGGTCGATCGCGCAGTCCCATGGCCGGTGGGGAGGTAGAGTGGTAGCCCGTTGCTTGTCAAAAACATCCTGGAACGCCCGGTATGGAGTGGGGATTTCCGGTGGGAGGTCGACGGGAGGATTTTCCACGGTGGTGGTGGTCAACAGGACCTTCTCGACCGGAGGGGGAAGTTGACGGATGGACTTCGGTATGGATGGCAGACAGCGATGGAAACAGTCGCTACCCCACTGTAAGATTTCTCCGGAGGACCATTGGATGTGTGGTGAATGGGTTTCTAACCAGGGGCGTCCCAGGATGATCTCGGCCGTTGAGCCCTCCAGTACCAGAAAGGAAATTTTCTCTTTATGGAGCCATCCGATCTCCAGGCTCAGGTCGGGGCTTCGATGACCAATCCGACCGCGACCCAACGGTTTACCCAGAATGGACTGGACTTGGAGTTTATGAGGAATAGTACGCTGCTTGGTTTGTAGTCTGTGAAGGGTGGAGAGTGAGATGAAGTTGGCCGCTGAGCCGGAGTCGATCAGTGTCTGAACTGGAATGGAACGGTTCATATAAGTGATAGTGGCTGGAGTATATTTCAAGATGGAAATTGATAGAGGCAAATGTACAGTACTCACAGCGGGTCGCGGCGGACGATGGGGACAGGATGCGATCAGGTGTCCGGCGGCTCCACAATACAAACACAAGCCGTTTGTGATTCGGCGATTTCTCTCGGCGGTAGGAAGGCGGGTGGTTCCGATTTCCATCGGTTCAGGTGCTGGAGGGCTGTAGTTTGATGAGGGGCGAGGAGGCGGAGGTGCAGGGCTGTCCAGCTGGCAGGCAGTGCGGCGTTGATCGGTGCGGATGGATCGCTGAATGAGGCTTTCAAGCCCGATGTTGTCATCATAGATCGCTAACTGGAGTCGGATGTCCGGATTCAATCCATGGCGATAAGCAGTCATAAGGGCTGATTCATTCCAGCCCAGAGACGCAGCGAGGGTTCGGAATTGTAGTGCATATGTCGCCACAGACGATCTTCCTTGCTTCAGACGAAACAATTGATCCTGCATCGATATGGAATGCGCTGACTGAGAGAATACCTCGATGAAGTGACTGGAGAATGCGGAGAAAGTCTGGGTGACAGGGCCTCGATCCTTCCAGAGAGCATGAGCCCAACTGAGCGCTCGACCTCGAAGTAGCGAAATGAAAAAAGCAACCTTCGATCGCTCGGTGGGGAAAGATGCGGGATTCATTTCCATGTAGAGCTCGCACTGTAAGAGGAAGCCGCTGCACTCCTCCTCCTCGCCAGAGAAGGGCGCTGGTTGGGCCATGGGACTGGCTGAGGCAGATGCGGAAGAAGCGGTCACGGTGGAAGTAGCGGAAGTGGATGCGCTGGTCCGGGGAATGGATGGTGTGGGTGGGTTCGCTGAAGCGCTGGTGCTGGCTGCGGGTTGCAGCATAGTGGTGTTGGTCTGGTCTTCTGTCACAAATCGGAAGGACACAGACGGGTAAATGTAAACCAGTTTTAATGAAACCAAGGGTAACAGGATAACAGTCTGAATAAAGTCTCTTTAACTGGCAGGAGTGGTCGAAGGATCCGCGGGCAGCTGAGGAGAGCGGAATGGAAGGAGTCCGGAGATTGGAGCTGGAGACGAGTCGTGGAGAACTGGAACACAGAAGGTGAGTAGCAATAGTGCAGAGCAGGTTTCAAGCGGGAGTCTGTAATCGTAGTAGTAACGAGACCAGACAGAGAATGACTGGGAGAGGTGAGTCTTTATAGAGAGGGTGATTGGCACGGGAATTGATGGCAACAGGTGATGATGATTAGTATTCAGGGGAACTGGAACGAGTGGGTGGAGTGATGGTGTCTGGATCCGTGACAGTACTATGGTAAAGTGGTGCTTTTCTCACTAATGAGCAATTACATAAACATTTAATTTTAAACCCTTTATTGAAAAATATTTACACAATTTTTAATAGAATTATTATTTTAAATAATAGAAATTAAGATTTTTGAAAGCACAACACACAGCAGCTATACCCTCCTCAGAATAAATCCCCTGTATTGTCCATGAGGATCTGGAAAGCGGTCCCGGATTGTCCACACACAACAGCTTGGGATGACCACTCTGTGACCAGGACCCAGAGTCCCACACTGACAAGCCACAAACTGTCTATATGCAGCATGCCTAAATTGCCTGTTGTCTTCACCTTCATCTGGAAGGTCAACTACAGCACGCAGGTCATTCCAGATCCCCCTGGCCAGACGCAAGACTCCAGCCTGCAGAATGTATGCCTCCATGTGTGGTAGAGTTGAAATGCAAAACGGTGGCTGTTGGAGGCAACACTTCCTCTCCACCACAGTGGGCATTTCTCTGCATTTCTGGCAGATGCACCATGATAGTTGCCCGGTGATAGGAGGTAATGTTGGAGGATCAGCATTTCCCAACTGTCTGAGGACATCAAATATTAGGCCTGGATCCCGTGCCAAACATTGCTTCAACACTTCTTGTGTCTGTTGTAAGTTCAATTGTAGAATTTGTTCCTAGTGATTACAGAAAAAAATCTCATTATCCATAGATAAACAGCTAACATTACACTACATAGGCCGATAATATATATAAATATAAAATTGAATTGAACAATATTATACATTATAATGTGCATAGGGAAAACATGTCTAACTGAGGTAACTTACACGCTCATAAGCAGTTCTCTCTAATCTTAAATTCTCCACACGAGCCATGTCCTCTCTGCTGAGGTGCTCGGGAGTTGGACCCAATCTGCGACCTCTTCCTCGTCTCCCACGCGCCCTGCCTGATGCTCCGCGCACACGTCTTCCTCTTCTCCCCGCCCGTTGACTCGAAGTCGCTGGGGTGAATTCCTCGTCGGAGCCCATTGACTCAGTGTCAAAACTCTAGCCGCATAACATGCAGATAAAATGTCACGCACTGTGCAAAGCAAATATTGAAAACTGCTAATTCACTGGCTTGTCATTTTGCTGAAATCATGTAGCCTACTAGCAAACCTTCTTACATATCGCTAGAATAATTACTTACATACTGTAACGTTATATTATATTATTTTAGTAATATTTAGTTGTATATTTACTATATAGTTATATTATTTAACTTATAGAAAGAGTGCAACGTTATAAAGTTACATTACATGAATGGCAAAATACATAATGATTTGAGAACCAAGTTTGTAGTCAAATGGTCATGCAATAGTCAATGTAAAGCATATTGTTGATGTTTCGTCCCTACCAGTGAATGTGCCATACTGTTTATCAGCTTACTAGCCAGATGCGCGTTCACGGCAGGCTCCGTTGTGGGGGAGGAGCTATGGAGGGAGGGATGTAGCGCAGCAGAGCGCAAGGGGGTGGGACCTGGAAGTTGTGCTTTTTCAAAATTTCAGAACAAAAGTCAACATTTTCTAAAAACGCCCTACTGCAGCTTTAACATGTGAAAAGCTCTGGGGGGGGGGGGGGGGGGGGGTGGCGGTCTCAGCTGATTACTGATAATGAGGGGAGAACGAAAAAACTGCACCTCTCCTTGGTTTCAAACAGATTACATAAACTGGAAATATTAATTTTTTTAGTAGCTTACTTCATTTAAAAGAAGAGAATCTCAGCTTCATAAAGAGACATCTCTCGTATCTCTGTGACAAGTATTGACAGAGTTACAGTTAATATTTCGGACGCGTTTCAGAATGGACTTCACTGAGGGAGACAAGGTAAAACGCGCATCATGTTTATTTTTCTTTATTTGACGAAAAGCACAACACTTTGTTTTTATTGTGAGTACCCACAAAAAATAGAAACTAAACAGGATCTAATGATGTACAACACTTAAAAATCAACAGAGTAATTTGAGTCTCTTTTGCACTGATAAGGAAAAAAGTGAGCTGGTATCGCCGGCGATACCACCGACCTCAGAGGGTTAAAATTAAAAAATCAAAAAGTGCCTGTTTTTTGGGGGGGTTATTACAGCTCAGACAACATATACTTAAATGTTTATCACTTTTAGCACTGTTTTATGAAACTGCAAAGGGTTTCCTGTAAAATGACACCAAAATTAATTGAATTGAAAAAAGTATTTGGGAATGGTAGGCTTTTCAATTTGGGTAGGAAAATCCAGGCGGAAATCTCCAAAAATGGTCCTGGTGCTTAACAGGTTAAAATACTTGAAAAAGCTGTTTCAGGAGTCCTGGATAGTGGATAACATTTCAGTAACAAACCAATTGTATTGGTTATATTGTTATATTTCAAAATTACAAATATATAACAAATTGCTCCAAACAATTTGAAAAAACAATTCTTTTTGCATTTTTCCCTGACATCTTTGAAAAATACAAATGCAATGGCAATGATTAATGTATGTTTTGACAGGATATAAAATATTACTCAGAGCACTCTGCTTTAATACATGTAGCCTTAATGTAACTAGAAACACTATTAATACAGTATATCATTTAAAATAAAATGAAGAAATACATTTTCATTCCTTCCCATAGCCACTAACATTTCCCTTAGTTTCAGATAACTAGCCAACTGAGTCAAAGCTTCTGGCCTGGTTGCAAAGTAGTTGTAGAGTTTTTGACTGCATCAATATTAATGTATACGATGGGCTATATATTAAATGTTCTGGCCTAAAAATGTTAGGCAAGCTTTCTTCCAACTTACGCCCTATTATGCGTATGCGGTGCGTGTTGTGGTGCGTATACGGTACAGGAGCAGCTCACGCTATAGTGCTTTCACATATGCTGAGTTTGCAGTGCGTAACTGATCCGCGGCTGTACCACAAACACATACTCACTATTTTTATTTCAAATGCAGAAGTTATGCAGAAACTTTTATCAAAAAAAGTTTTGTCAGCATTGCGATTCTCTTTGTACACATATACAAACTTGAATGGACGTATGCATGCTTAAACACAATTTAAACAACATAGGCCTATAATTCCATGCATTACTTCTATATATATTAAGTTGCTTAAGAAAGTGATCAAATATTTAACCATGTACTTATATTAAAATCGTAAACATTTTAAATTAAAACTTAAAATTGACAAAAACAGCCGACTCTCATGCCTTTTCTTTTGCATTTAAATTTTAATACAATAAATCTAGCATATGTCACAAAGAACTTGTTTTTCCACCTCCACGAATGAGTGTCGTTCATTATTATGGCCTTGTTGAGGTAACTTGTCGTTTTCCTTGCTTAAAACCCCGGTCTTAAAGTAAAAAGATGAAAAGTAGTATTTAATTGAATACATTTATGGTGAGATTGCTACATTTTATTGAATTAAATGCATTTATGGTGAAATTACTACATTTACAGGTCAATCTGTGTTCATTTTGACCACGAACCGTGCGCTGTCACTTTAATTCTGCGTTTGCAGCACAGCAAAAATAGACTCGGTGCGGAAACAATCTCTGCACTGCTGTATACGCACCGCAACTGGAACGGATCGCCGGACTGCATCCGCGTGCTGTGTGAAAGCTCTAACCTGTTAACATGGGTACGGAAATAAATACGCACCGCATACGCACTGCAAACGGAGCATGTGTGGAACGAGCGTTGCCTTCTCCATCACGACGTGTGTTCGTGCGATGTCGCGGTGGCTGAGAATGTTCCGTCAACTTCCGTGTGTTCGCGCATCTATGGCCCTGTCCCAAATGGCGCACTTCATGCGGACTTTCGGTCTCGTGGACTTAAATTGCGCGTGCTCGCCGAGTCTACGAGTCCGTAGGCCGTCCCATTTAGCATTTTAACGCACTGAAGTGTGCTCAGCAGCGCCCCCTTTGTACCCTTGAAGCGGTCTTCCGCGAAGCCCCATAGATGCAGGCTCCATGCACTTTAACTACCCAGGAATCCTTGCGAAAGGCCAATCAGACAACAGATGGGAGGAGATTTCGCTCACGGACAATTGTTAACATGGCTGAGAAGAAAATATTTAAGTGTAATTATCATTACGGTTTTTATGACAAGTTTATACAAACATGTTCATCAACCAGTGGTTGATACCTCAAACATAGGCTAATAATAGCGAGCTGAATAATATAATAATATAATATAATATTATGATTCATTAAATAAATAGAACAGAATGTCAGGGCTTTACTGAGTCATATGTGAACACAACAACAATAGTCAGCATATTTCCCCGAACCTGCAGCTCCTGTCCATAACAACAACCAGACTGTCTTCCTGTTTCCGGCGTGACGATCGAGTCTGTCCCAAAAATACCTCTCAATGCGCCCTCGCGGACTCACGCTTAGGGCCCTATAGGTCTGCACTACATGACGTCACCGAAGTGTGGACTCTGAGGAAGTCCGGAGTGTGCCATTTGGGACAGGGCCTACGTTGCCTAGTAACAAACGCAATCGGGCCGAGGCGCTGACGGCAGGAAACTTCACTTTGTGTGCCTGCGCCTCATATACAACGTTATATATAAAGCTTGCAGGACAAATTGGTTGGCATTGCCTTTTCAGCGTGAGAAATACACGGTGTGGCGTGTGAACTGGTTGAATTGCGTGTGTCTCACGGCCAATGCGTGAGACTTGAGAACCCGGTGGTAGGATCACATGACAAACCAGCCTGGTCTCATAGTTAATATGTAGTATTAATACGTAATTTTCAAAGATAGAAAACGTATGCTGAAATGTATGATATGGACGTATCTGCAAAAATTAAACGTAAAATTATTACTTTTTACAGCTACAAAACGTTAAATATTTACGTATCTTTTATATCATTAAGATATCTGTATAATTTACCTTTTACCGTTTTATAGATAAATGGAAGATCCCTTAACCCTGCTCCCAAACCTAAACATAACGTTACCCATTTTATACAGAATATAATATAATATAATAAAAAAAATGTTAGCAGCTAACCCTACTCCTACCCCTAAACCTACCCATAACAATTTCTTAAAACTATATAGGCAACAATTATGAAGAAAAACAACATACGTATAATCACAATAATTTATTTATTGCGAAAATGTCAAAAACCGTTACCAAAAGTCGTTCACATGATGATGTGTTGCAGTCACAGTTCTCTCTTTCAGTATATAATTGTTTTGAATGAGGTATAGAGCAGAATTTAAGTTATTAACAGTGTTTGGAATAACAGCGTTTAAAATAACGGCGTTAGGTAACGACGTTATTTTTTCAGTAACGGGGTAATCTAATTAATTACTTTTCCCGTCGTTACAACGCCGTTAACGTTACTGGACGTTAAATGCGGTGCGTTACCGCGGGCGTCAATTTGCTGGGGACAGAGACGCATTCGGAAGTGCATTTTCAAAAGTGCTGGGTACAAACTTGTCAAACTGTGTTAAACTAGCAGTGGTCTAGTGGTAGATTGTTTGCCAAGCGTGTCAGAGGTTATGGGTTCTAATCCGCCCTCGGTATAGTTTTTTTTTTCTCCCGTATCAAAACCGAGTATGTTCATCAGTGGTTATACAGTCCATATCAAGCAGGGAAACGTTTGTGTGCTTTTTATTTTGTGATTTCACCGGAATCAATAGAGAGTCTCCACAGCGGCGATAGATTGAAGAGCGCGCTCCGAGTGAAGACTGCGCGCGCGCCACAAGAGAACAACGTTATGCAACTGCGGCAACGAGCGCTCAGCTTGAGTTCAAAACCAAAACAATTTAACGCTAGATCTCTTATTTAATAGCGAACTAAATTAATGCTCTGCTAGTTAACTGTTTTATTTATTTGTTTCAAAAAGTGGTGAGTACAAAATGACTCAAAATCGACGCCTATGTGCGTTACTAGCCTATGCATTGATTGAATAAACTGTGTAATCCGAACGCACCCCTGGCTCACACAGCTAATGAGGAGCTGGGTTAATAAGTGCAGTGAAGTGCAGGAAAAACCTCTGGCTGTCTGTCGAAGTGCAATAAATATAGAAAGTTATGTACAAACACCTGTCTGTTCTTCTACTCATTTCAACTGACTTGTGAAAACTGCAACAAAAAAATCCAAATTCTTTGACATATAGCAACTTTTTTTTTAACAGTAACGCAAATAGTTACTTTCCCTGGTAACGAGTTACTTTTATTATAGAGTAATTCAGTTACTAACTCAGTTCTTTTTGGAACAAGTAGTGAGTAACTATAACTAATTACTTTTTTAAAGTAACGTTCCCAACACTGGTTATTAATCCATGAAAATGTTAATCCGGCTTCGCTCTGTGTGAAGGCGCGCGCTTCTCCATTTCAAATGTAGTTTACCGACTGAAATGCGGCATGTCGCAGTCTGAAGCGAGAGCCAATGAGCGTTTGATATCACTGCCGTAAAACATGTCGTAACGCTTCTTGAGGGCGCAATTTTTGAATTTGAATTCATCACGAGCGCGGGACAGTTACCGACTGCGCTGCTGTGATAGCCTGTGTGAAATGAAGATGAAGATCGCTCACTGGATAAAGGGCTGAATTTGGATCTCTTTCTTGCAAACGTATGGATTCTAAAGATTTTGATTATATCTAATAAAATTTATGTCTTTTGTGAATTTATGTTGGGTTTTGGTGTATTATTGTTCTATTGGAGAAAACGCATTTTGTGTTTCACTGTAATAACGTTAAAATAAATATTACAAAATGGTTAAACGATTAAAGAAGGTATTTTAAGGTTTTAAAGTGTATTATTGTTTAACTGCATGCGGGCTAATCCTCCGAGTTTCCAGCAGAAACCACGAACAGAGCGAAACGTTATTATTTCTTGAGTAACTTAAACTGCATTTAATAAATGCGACTGAAAACGTAGGCTAATTGATAAGACATTTGAATGCAATGGAGTCAAAACATGAATGCCACAATTTTAATATGCATAAAGAATACGTACAAATATGTACGTTGGTAGAGTTGTTCATACGTAAATAATTTAGGTTTTTGTGCTGTTAATACGTAAATATTTTACGTTTTAGTGCTGTAAATACGTCAGTATTATACGTTTCTGTGTGTATAAACGTAAGTAAATGTACGTATGGTAGAATTACACTTTACGTAAAAATACACACGTATTCTCATGAGATCACGTTGGACAAACAGGGATGCAAACTCTAACTTTAACATGATTTCAACACTCAGTTGGTCAGATAAGAGGAAGTTAACCAATACAGGAGGGGCTGATGATGTTTAAATAAAGAGTTGTAACTGTATAAAGAAAGACTGTCATTAACAGAAAATGTCTGATAAGTGTGATCTGTGTCTGCTGGGACTGATCATTCTCTCTTCACTTCTCACAGGTAATGAAATCTGTATGGCAAAATTATCTTCATATTAAGAGTTTCAGTGATTTGAACAGCTCTCTGCTAAAGATAAATATGATTTGAACTGTCTGCTGTTTATGTTTTATGTTTTTATTTATTAATATGTAGCATAATGATCACTCAAATGTACTGTGTTTCAGGAACCAGTGGAGTGAATGACATTGATATGTTCATCAGTTCTGGTGAAAATGTCCGTCTGCCCTGTAATAATGCTCTTTCTGACTGCAAATCAACTACATGGAACTATAACAGAAACAGTCCGTCAGCTGCAGTTGAACTGATTGGTAAAGGGAAAGTGAAGAATGATACAGGGAGACATGAGAGACTGAGTCTGGGGTCTGACTGCTCTCTGAACATCAAGAGCGTCACAGAAGAAGATTATGGGATGTACTCCTGCCGACAATATGTGAATGGACATGGACAACAACATGGACCTGATGCTAGTGTTTCTCTGCACGGTCAGTGTTTCTGTGAATTATATGTTCAATTTTAAAAGGACACCATTCCACCATTCCTCTGTTTAATCAGGTTAAAAGTTGGGTTATTTCTTGACAGAACTCTGTCTTTTGAAGCTCATATTAACAGTGTTACCGGTAACACGGCCCATTGTTTGTTTGTAGCTCGGCCTGGCATCTGTGCGTATGGTGACCAGTTAATGGTACACACAGTTACGAGTCTACTGAATACTTTGCTCGCATAATAGCGAGTAGTGATTCTACACGGGTTTGCAGCAACGTAAGTTTACTGGCCCCTTTTTCCTTTAGACGTAACGTGTAGTGTTTATAGATCGTTTCCGGTCTGATATTGCCTATAGAAGCAACGCTGGTGAGGATGTGCACAGCTATTAGTCATCCACACCTTTAAACTTCATCTGTGCATATAGCTCTAATTCATCTAGGCTGCTTTCAAAAACGTAAGTTCATTTAATCCCTTTTGTTTAGTTATAGTCTTTCAATCAGAGATCTAATCTTGTTTTAAATCGTCACGATGTTACCAAACATGGCATTATAAACCATTTATGCTTGTGATTACAGGAGGATTGCCTTCGTCTGTCCAACTAGACACTGTTTTTCCTGGGTTTAATACTTATGTTTTTATTTTTAATTTTCTTTTAAAATCTGCCACCATAGATGAGCCTCGGCTGGAGGCCTGCGAGTTATAGCCTGCTAACCTATATGTTTTGTTTGTTTGTTTTGTCTGTTTGTTTGGTAATCATTATATCACCGTATTCGGCCTATGGGTATTGTGCAATATCTCCTGTGGGGACAGTGCTTATTTTGCAGTGTTCACTAATGTGAAGTGTGAAACGCCGTGTTATGTGTGTACGGCCTATTTGGTGTGAAGTATCTCTTGCAGTGTTGGAGTGTGTGTATGTGAACAGTATCTATTTATTCAACTTTTTTCACTGTAGCCTATGTATTATGAGACTTTAATCACTGTGACTTTTTTTTTATTGTATAAGTTCGTCCACTGTTACCTACGGGGAACATTTGCTTGCTCTGATTGCCAACCAGTATATTATTGTCTAGTGTTTAATAAAGTTATATGTTCATATATAGTACATCAGTCCCATTTCTGTTCCTTCATTGGAGATAACCTGCCTAGATAGCTTGAAGTCTAGTCTAGCTTATGTATTCACCCCTGGGGTCACACATATTAGGCGGTAACACTTTACAATAAGGTTCGTTAGTTAACATTAGTTAACTACATTAGTTAATATGAACTAATAATGAACTGCACATATACAGCATTTATTGATCTTTGTTAATGTTAATTTAAACATTTACTAATACTTGATTAAAATCTTGTTAACATTAGTTAATGCACCGTGAACTAACATGAACAAACAATGAACACCTGTATTTTTATGAACAAACATTAACAAAGATGAACAAATGCAGTAACAAATGTATTGCTCATGGTTAGTTCATGTTAGTAAATACATTAACTAATGTTAACTAATGAACCTTATTGTAAAGTGTTACCTATTAGGCATATAAATCGTCTGCGTCGTGTCCTGTCACTCGAGTACTGCTACACTTGTGCATGCTCTTGTAACATCACAAATCGACTATTGTAATGCTGTTTTATGGCCTTCCTTCCAAATCTCTTCATAAATTACAGTTGGTAAAAAATGGTGCAGCTCGAGTCATTACCAAAACTTCCATTTCTGAACATATTTCTCCTATTTTTACAAAATTTTCATTGGCTCTCAGTTAAAATCCATGTAAATTTTACTTTTAACTTACAAAGCACCAGGGACGGCGTTTGCGTATGGCAGAGTATGGCCATTGCCATACCCTAGCAGTCAGAGTTCAGATAACACATCAGCTGATGATGATGATGCTCGTTAAAGATTTTAGAAGGGCTTTTTAAACCCCTAAATTTTCACCCCAGCCCCCAAAAATGTGCGTTTCGTGATCGCTCAGTCAGTCGTCACCTTTAAAAGTCATTTAAAAAAAAGCTCATCTCAACCGGCTTCTCCGCAGCGTCAGCGTCAGTACAAAAGCAGATGAAAACGTGCATGCATTTATTGATAGACCATGTAGGCCTATAGTATATACATCTGTGTAGTTCTTTGTTTGTCATAAATGCAGTTTACATTAAATGATGCTGGAGTAATTAAACACGGTTTCCCACTGTAAAATGTGGGCTTATTTATTTATGAAATATTCATTTCATATAAACGAGTCTCAATTTCTTCACTTGCAAGAAATAAAGCTTTTATTTTGGAGATCACCATGCTGATTGCGTGAGCAAAGTGTGCACTTTTCTTTAAATCACGCAGCACAAACAGAATGGCTATATAGGCTACTTAATTACAGTCTTGTGCTGTTTTATAAAGGCACAAAGCCATATCACAGTTTCGGTGTTGGGAAAAGGGAGAAGAGAGAGTTCGGCAAAAGGTGGATTCGAACTCGGGTCGAACGCGTCAAAAGCTACTTTCAAGCACCTCACGACGCCCTCGCCCTACGCCACTGTAGATATTCAGTGAAGGGTATCTTTTTGCTAAAAAGACAGGCACGTAGTGCAAATGAACGCTCTCAACTCACGTTCATTTTACTGTATCTGGTTTTGTTTGTGTGATAACGATGGGGACGGAGCGTGGTACAGATAGTTGCCCCGAATTTGATTGGTGAATAAAACTTGAAAAAAGTTGTTGTGATGCCAATCGCCTCTGCGATTCTGTCTGGCCTAATAAGCTGTGAGCTATCCCTATTTTCTTTCCCTCCTGACACAACGCGTTACAAGTTAACAGTGCTTTGTGCATTTTGTTAATGTGAGGTATATCGTTCGGTAATGTCGGTAATTTAACGTTATGCCAGAGGGAATGCCATACTCTAGGTTTTTGTGAAACGCCGCCACTGCAAAGCACTTAACAACGTGGCTCCTTCTTATCTTCTAGATCTTGTTCATATACACACTCCTTCCCGCATTTTAAGATCGGCTTCTTAAAATTTTACTTTTGTATTTAATGATGATGATCAAAGTTAAAATATGATTGTCACATTCTATGTTATGATAGATCTGAATTAAGATTCATCTTTTACAGCTCGACCTCGTTCAACGACTCCAGTCACAAACGCTCCGGATCCCTCCACTATAAACACACACGGATCTAAAGGTACATCATCACTGTCTTTCTCACATCAGTGCTTTACAGCAGCTCAGACGCCATTTTCTTCTCAATCATCAGTTTTAGTGGTCTCTAGACGTATAACGCTAGTTAACTTGTTTGTTAGCTGATTAATAAATGTCATATTGTACAGTTTGATACATCTGAACTAACATTCCTCCCTTACAGCTCAAGATGATTCAACGACAGTGATTCCAGTCCACGTCCCAAACTCTACTATAAAGACACCAGAAACTAATACAAAAGGTACATGATGATGCTACAGCTTTATCTAACATAAGTCTACATCAATTATGAATTTTATATGGCATTAGGGCTCGAAGAGTTGTTTATCTAACATAAACATAATTTCATGTATACGGGGCAGCGCTCATATGAGAGGTTCTGACACTATACATTTTTAAACTATTTTGTTTTAATAAAACCAAAACAATCTTTTTTCCAAAATCCAAAATAAATTATTTTTTATGTAGAGAAGGGCTGATTATGATTGACAGGCCACTATATCTGACTCTGCGCTCGATCTCTTCTTCAGTCATAGGGATTTCTGTCGCTGTCGCTGCAGTCGCTGTTTTCCTTCTCGCTCTTCTCTGGCTGATCTGCAGAAAAACAGCTGGTGAGTTTTCAGATTTACTCCTTTACAACAATTAAAAACAGTTCAGATGAGCAAACAACCACGTCATGTTCAGATTGTATGAATCACATAAAAGTAAATTATTCTCAGACAGAAGTTTATTCCTGCTGAGAATTCCTGTAATATCAACTCAAACAATCATTTTTACCATTCATTGTAATGCTTCAAAAACATCTTATTGTTCACTTTCTGTGTTTTGCACGTGTTTTATGATAAAAACACATAGATAATAAAAGAGAGACTGTTGACTCGGAGGTGAGTTAAGTGATGATGTGATTTAGATTTGATTATTGTCTTTAAACCTCAATAAAGTGTCATTCATGGAGTTTCACTGTTTGTTTTCTGAAGCTCAAAGATGAGAATGAACATAAAGAGACGTATGAGACGATCAACATGTCCATTCCTCCTGCTGCAAGAGCCAATGTGAGTCACTAAATCATCAAATATTACGCTCACTGTTCTGTAATGTGATTTACTAAAAGATTTTGTGTTATTCTAAGATATATGTGTGTTCTGTGTGTTAAACTTGATTCTCTGCACATTTGCATTGATGTTTAGGAGCAGACAGATGATCATGTGACTTATACTGATGTCACTTTCTCCAATAAAAAGCCAGTAAATTCGGTCAATGTGAGTAGATACCAGCACATTCCCTTGTTCTTCATCACTGTCCACTGACCAGTCCTATCAGAGAAAATCACTGCAGCGTCTCTCATCTATATGAGTTTGACTCTCAGATTAATGAAGCTGATTCACTAATAATAATAATAATAATAATAATAATAATAATAATCGCTGTGGTTCAAACATTGATGGACAGAATCTGTGCTGTTCTTTCAGGATCATAATGATACAGTGACTTATGCTGCCATCAGAGGAAGAAAAGATCAACCACACTTTACGCCTCTGTGAACAAGACCGTCACAAATAAACATGAATGATACAGATCATCATATCAGGAGCAGACGGGAAGGTTTCATGTGTTTGGAGGAATTATATATTTGTACCGTATGTAAATGAGCAGATTTTGTTGAATGTACTGTGAATATAAATGAGATTTATTGTGAATCATCATCTGTGCCCCTACTTATCAAGCCTCTGAGAATTACTCACAAGAACACTGCTAAGAATTTACTTAAGGGTAAAATAATCAGTCGTAATTTAGGTGAAGTGTAGGACTAGATATTAATTGTCAGTCTTAGAGATTATTCACGACACTTTGCTGTGCCGGAAAATAATTTTGGATGACGACATTGACCAATCACTGAATAGATTTCTTTATTTAGGAATATTTTTAGATGAATTCACATTGAATGGTGAAATTCCTAAGAGGAGTTTACATTCAGCACACATTTGACAATATATAATTTTCAAGAGAATACATTATGATATTCACATTGGAAATAAAAGATAAACACCTTTTCCAACATGTTAAAAAGTTAACTAATATAGCCTAGATTTTATTAATTAAAATCATATATCTGTTTACATAATATAAATGTTATTTTTTAATTTCATCTATGTTGATTATATGAGAACTGAACAGATGAGTAAGACAGGATCATAAGATGCACAATATATCGGGAGACACATGGATTGGGTCAGACATGATTTTGAACACTTCATTAAGTTTTGTTTCGTAGAAAGCCTTTCTTTAAAGTGTATAAATTTCGTTTTGTATAAATTGTATCTTAATTTTAATCAATGTTTCATCAACCAATTGCCTGGATTTAATAAATAAGCAAATATAGCAGACAATATAATCAGGAGTCACCTGAAAGTGCCGGCGTGATCATTTGCATTGCACGTGAGATCAGCACATTTCAGATCAGCTGTCTTAAATAACTGGGGGAGTAAGAGTGATTCTTAGCTTTAAGAAATTTGATAACTTGCACACTTCTAATTAAACAGTTTCACCCTTGATATCCAGTATCATATATAGTCATATACAGTCCATTTTTCGCCAGCTTCCAGTAACACCTCAAATTCATCCCAGCCAAGTTTTAAAGTATGTCCAGCTACAGCTGCAAGTCATGCACATGCAAAAGTTCACAGAAATGTGGCTAAATACCTCTTTGCATGTGGTGTACCTGAGTGCCCTTGCACTTTTAAGAATTTACAATTTTTTAAGTCACATATGTGTCGACACCATGGTAAGACACGAATAGCAGATTTCAACCCCAGAATGTTATATTGACATGCCAGATTGATGACATGTCAGAAAGGTCAGATTGTGTATGTGTAATATATGTATGTAAATAAAACTTTTGAATATATATTTTTTCATTGATTATAGATTTATCTATGTAGATTTATTATTTTGTAGTCATTTCCTTAAATATAGCAGTAAGGATGTAAAGGGGTAGGAGAGGAGTACATAAGTTTTACTTCTTCTTACTCCTTTTTGTACATGTAAATAGTGTGTGTGTGTGTGTGTGGGGGGGGGGGGGTTATTTGGTTGTTCTTCTGTTTTTTTACCATTATTTCTTTACGTATTTACATCTTCAAAATCAATCAATCAATCAATCAATCAATCAATTAATCAATCAAGATTGAGAATTGCAAATTCCAGAGCACTACTTTTTCAAGACTGTGTGCATACTTTAAATGCCATATAAGAAATGGTAAAAAGGTGGCCTGTCCTTTTACAGGTTGTACCAAATATTTTCGGGTTAGGTAAACCTTTTCCTCGCACATAGTAGAACCCATAAATTTTCGTACCAAGAAACTAGTAGTCATACTGCACCTGACAGCCAGCAAAATCAGCAGTCCACATTGTCTGATGAAATGTTCCCTGAAGCTGTGCTTAGTGTGCAGGATGCAGAGCAGGATGCTGTGCGTGACCAAAGTCAGTTTTTGAACAACTTAGCTCTCTTTAATCTTAAAATGCAAGCTAAAAGGATCCGTCCTGCTACCACTATTCAAACAAACATAAAGGAATTTCAAGAGATGCACAATCATGCCAGAGTAGTGTTGTAGTCAAGACCACCTAACCCGAGACCAAGACAAGAACAAGACCAGAGTGTATCGAGACCGAGACAAGACCAAGACTTTTAGGGGCCGAGACCAAGTCGAGACCAAGACCGAGAGAGGGCGAGACCAAGACCAAGACCAAGACCAGCGCCCCACACTACAAACAATTGTGAAACATGATCAAAAGAGCTTCTCAAATTGATCTGAAAGATCCACATTCCCATAAAAATACATAGCCTAGATATTAAAGTTTAAATAAATTTAACCATCTTTATTCAATACTCCTGGGTGACTCCCATCATTTAGTACATTATGCAAAAAAAAAGAAAAAAATTATTCATTGTTCATCACTAAAGTCTTCACTTTTCTCCACCTTTTATAAACAATACATAAAGTTATGTTGTTTTTAAACCTACAAAAATCCCTTTTTAAACGTATTTTAGCACAATTCACAACCAGTGATAATTCAGGAAAAAATATCCGAATGCTCCACATGAACCTTTTTCCATCGTGTCGATTTATTTTTATTACTATGTGCCATGCAGACAGCACTTAGGAGACGGTGAACCCTTGTTTATACTTTCGCCTGGCTCAGAAGAGAAAGAGTGCGCGCGCGACCGGGGCGTTCTCTCTCTCTCTCTCTCTCTCTGTCACACGCGCAGCAGTTCGTCTACTCATCGATCGTTTTACATCCAATAAAAGCAAGGATGTTAACAAAAAAATGAGACAATATACTGGCAATTCAGTGATATTTTCACAGTTATGGTCTTGACTGGTCTTAAAAAAAATCGCGAGTCCTCAATGTCCGAGACCGAGACAAGACCGAGACCAAATGCGGTCGAGTCCAAGACAAGACCGAGACCATCAAAAAGTGGTCTCGAGACCGGTCTCGAGACCAAGACCGGTCTCGAGAACTACAACACTATGCCAGAGGAAGTATGTACTCTCATAGGTTTATGAGAAGTTAATTATGTTGAACCTGCAGGACAGTGAAATTAGACAGATACTAGAGGATGTGTCAAAGGAAGATCTCTTTAAAAACTGCCACGAAGGGCCCATGAAATCTAACCAAACAAGAAAATCCTTTTTCAAGAAGTCTTTCAACTACGTTGAGCCCACTTAGGTCTATCTAGGTGCCGATGAAGCTGGCAGGGAACGTTTCTTTCAGTATGTACCAATCAAGGAGACACTGAATTCTCTTCTCAGTCAATCAGTAGTGAAAGACCAGACAGACAAAGATGAAGCAGATGTCAAATTCTCAGACAGATGTTTTGACAGATGTGCTGGATGGAAAAAAACATCAAAAACAATACGTTGTTAAATGTATCCCCCTTATCTCTGTCAATAACTCTGTATCATGATTCATTTGAGTTTGCCAATCCTCTTGGATCTGGTAAAAAGAAGCATTAGATATTGTCTGTTTACTTGACTTGGTGAAATATTACCCCACAATCACTCATGTACTGATCAAATGCAGTTGGTACTGGTTTGCAGGGAGGAAGACTTTTGGTTCTTTGGGCGACAGAAAATGTTCTCCCCTCTTGAAGCTAATTTGAAAGATATAGAAGAGCTGGGCTTTGAAACCAATGATGGTAGCGGTCTTAAAGGAGCACTGATAGCCATATCAGGGGACAATCTTGGATCACACTGTATCTGAGGATTCACAGAGAATTTTAGCAGAAGCAATTACTTTTGTCGTTACTGCTTGATAGACACATTTCAGAAACAACCAGAAAAAGTTGGCCCCAAAAGGACAATTGAAAACTACAGAGAGAATGTTGAGCAGCTCAGTGGTGGCCAAGCTATGGTCAATGGAATCAAATTTGATTGATTCGAAAAACAACCTTAAACACTTTCACCCTGTTTGGGCCATGACCTGTTTGAAGAGGTAGTCTCTTATGACATGGCAATGTACATTACGAGGGCTTGGAGCCAGAGGGTGTAAGTGGCATTTTGGGCGAATATGAGTTCTTAATATCAAAATAAAGGTCTCGATGAGCTCTATCCAATGGTGAAAACCTATCTGAGATCAAACTGTATTGAATAAATCAACAAAACAATAAAGACCTAACACAAAAGTATGAGTAATGTTTGGAGCCAGAAGGACGTAAGTGTAGTTGGTGCCCTAAAACAGCATTTAAACTGGCTGACACAACTGCAGACATGGAACTGTCTGAGGCAGAAAAGATTTTGAGGAATATTATGAAACAAACTGATGAATCGTATATTGAAGAAGTTGAAGATGAGTCAGAGTTGATTTTGAAGGCATTTCCTCACAAGAGTGATGACAGTAAGACATAATCATGCCTTGAGAGCCTTACCTTGTTAGCCTAGCCTAGCATGGCTAACATTAATCCCATTGTTTTGGTCTGATCTGGCCAACTGTGCCTGCTAACTATTGTTCTAACAGAATATTCTTTTGAACTTTATAGCATATAACATACATAACGCGCACACGGCAGAGAGGGAGAGAGCGAAAGACACAGGCAAAGTCTCTCGTTCTCTCCCTCTCTGGGCTATGTATGTTATGCGCAGAATTTTCTGTCTCGTATTTGCGTTCTAGATTCTGGGAGATTTGAACTAATTTGACGCTATCAATATGCGGGAGACTCCCGGAACTTCCGTAGACTTGGGATGTCTGATATTATATTAATAAATATTAATGTGTTAATCATTAAGGGACACAGCCACATGAGGTGAGGAAGAGAGATCAACTTGAGGGACACATGGAGACCGCACATGATGGAGGAAGTGAGTTCTGACTTGCACAGAAAATAAGTTTGAACATTCACCTTATCTAATCCTTACCCCAAATTAGTATCAGGGCATTCAATGATATCATTTAGGGACACAGCATTAGATGAGGGACACATGGAGACAGCAGAAGATGGAGGGACTGAGACAGTAGACATTGTGCTAGAATTTTTTCAGGAGGGAGGGACTAACAGTGGCCAGGAAGAGGAGACAGAAGAAGATCGAGGGACTGAGACAGTAGACATTGAGCCTGTTCAGGAGGGAGGGGTTGAAAGTGGCCAGGAGGACACACCACAAAGAGGAAGAAAAAGACAGAGAGATGTTGAAAATTGGAAAAGAAACCAACATAAAAGGTTAAGCAATTCTGGCCAAAGCTTCTTAAGTTCTTTATTCAGATACATGTGGTGGACAGAATAGAAATGCTGCCTTTAGCTAGACTTGTAGTCAAGACCGCCTAAACCGAGACCAAGACACTACCAAGACCAGAGGGTATCGAGACCAAGACAAGACCGAGACCAAGACAGACCAAGTCGAGACCAAGACCAAGTCGAGACCAAGACCGAGACCAGGTCGAGACCGGAGGGGGAAAAAACAGACTAGTGTTGTTGAAGCTAAGCAATAACTTGTAAGATTTTGTTTTGCATTGCCTGCATCTCTGCCAATTTCGAAGTCTCCAAATGAATCCATTCTGCAACTTTTAAATACATAATTATATTTTTAAAAACGAAATTATAGGGATATATTATATTATGCAGGATCCGAAAGTTGGTCGTTTTGTCGCTATGGTTACACACACACACACACACACACACACACACACACACACACACACACACACACACACACACACACACACACACACACACACACACACACACACACACACACACACACACACACACAAACACACACACACACACACGGTGCACTCAAAGTCATCTGTCAGTTGTGCAGTTACCCAAAATCTCCTGAATGAAGTTAAAACCCATCAGGTCACTGATATGTGTTTTACTAAATATTAATACATCAAAAACTGTACATGATGTGTGTTTTTTAAATCAAGTGATCAAAGTGCTCGTTGCCGCTGCGATCAGTGGCGCGGATACAGTGTTTTCTCGTGTGGCTCGCGCACACACACCACACTGCCTTCACTCGGACGCGCGCTTCAATCCGTTGCGGATATCGTTGTGGATATTGTAGTATTGTATTGCTAAATCCCCCGACCACTATGTCGGTCTGAGACAGCGAAACCTAGACAAGACCGAGAGGTCCGAGACCAAGACAAGACCAAGACCGTCAAGGCCGTGACAAGACCGAGACCACGTAAAAGTGGTCTCGAGACCGGTCTCGAGACCAAGACCGGTCTCGAGACATACATCACTACCTTTAGCACAATGTGAAAGCGTTTTGAAAGCAAGCATTGTTATTTTAAACAGTGTGCTAGGAGACTGTACAACTTCAAAAATGTGTGCAGCAATTACTGCAGGCATACTTAGGCACAGGGAAGCTGTTTGTTCCAAATGTGGCAATAAGCGGTATAGGATTTTACTTTATCTTAAGCTGATAATTGTCGACTACGCCACCCTGAATAAATCAGGGTTAATCTAACTAACCCAGCAGTTTGAACTAGGTCACACAGGTTTGTGTGTGCCAGGAAGGTCAGAGACACGAGTACACAAAAATATATAAATGGTCTTTATTGACGTACAAAAATATTCTTTAAAAATCGTAAATTGTTAAAAGAGCGCATAGCGCTAAATGTACAGATTAATAAAAATTAACAAGAGGTAATCACAGCGGGCAATATATAATGGCCACATCAGCAGTTCTCTACCCACGAGGGTAGGAGGAGCAGCAAGAAGGTCTACAAATCTTAGTTCACAGGTTATACAAACAATAATACCAAACCACCAGGATGAGTCTGCCGGCGGAAGGACCACTTAATGGCTTTTCCCAAAAGCGCAATCCTACTCACGCCCCACACACATCACCGTGCACTAGATCACACACACAGGCACTTCAAAAAGTGTCACCCACTGCAACACCACTATCACCATGCACGAGAAGGTCCTTCCGCCTGGCCACCTCAGTTCCTGAGAAAACAAATACACTGAGTTTAGTAAAAACCCAAAAAATAACCACAGAAAATATCACAAACAAGAGAAAATAAAAATATACAATAATCCAGGTCGATGACGACACACACACCCTTAGATAACAGCAAAATCTAAACAATATCTACACGATAGAACTAAAGAAAAGATGTACAGAAAAATCGAGCTAATGCAGTCACACACACCCACACACTGGCTCTCATACAAATAACAGTCAGGTTATAACTTTCCGATTACTCTAGAAGGATAGGAAGTAGACGATGCAAATCCTGCTGCTGGCCCACGGCGCGATCGCAGCGTAAACACGTGGTTCTCAAATGCACTCAGGTTACACTAAGCGCAATTCACTGCAAAAACAGGAGGAAGATCGTGCTGAAGAAGAGAGCGAAGAACGGTCCGGAGGATGAGAGAGAAGACCCACGCCTTAACCCTCTGGGGTCGGCCGTCACGTGGGCGTGATCTGCTCACTTTTTTTCTCATCAGTGCAAAAGAGACTCAAATTACTCTGTTGATTTTGATCTTGCATGTAAGTGTTATACATCATTCAAAACTGTTAAATGTCTTCTTTTATTTGTGTACACTCATAATATAAACAAAATGTTGTGTTTTTCGTAAAATAAAGAAAATGAACATGATGCGCGTTCTCCCGTCTCTCTAAATGTGAAGCTCATTCTGAAACGCGACAGAACATGACCTGTAACTCAGCTAATACTTGTCACTGTGACATGAAACATATGTCTTTACAACACTTTGAGTCTCTATTTTTAAATGATGTAAATCATATCAAAAACAAATATTCTCTGTTTAAGTAATTCGTATGAAAGCAAGGACATACAGTTTCTCCAGCCTGAGCTCATTAAAGTTAATGTGACCACGCCCGCGCGCAACAGCTGCTCGCATACTAATGAGCCATGTGGAGGAACGCAAACTGTTAACGACCTCAAAACAGATAATCCGCGACTTCAGTCTTCAGTCCTGCTCTTCACGTGTGCTGTGCTGTTTATCTTGGATTTACATCAGACGAGTTAGAAGAACACAATTCGATTATAAGATGGATTTATAATAAGGTAAGACATGTCATTGTTAGTAGCATGTTATTGTTGCATAAACTTGTAGCTACTAGTTAAACTGGTGCCATACTAAAATGTACGTTATGAAATGTGATTGGAGTAAAACATGAAGCCTAATGCTAAATGTATATACATAAAAACATATGTTCGATAATTAAACAGCACGATACAGAAGGCTCGTATGATTGTGAATATTATAATGTTTAGACTTGTGTTTATTGTGTTTGTGGATATCTGCTCACACGAAGATATGTATAATTATGTAAGAATATGCGATCGAGCCCGGACCAAAAAACTATGTTATATAATATTACGTTTCATAGTTTGGTCCGGCTCGATCGCATTCAGTAAATGTTTGCACGCGCTGAGTTTGAGTCACGCGCGCTGTGGGTTTGGAAAGTAAAACAAACCAATCATTAGGCTTTATGGTTTTACTCCAACAATCTCATCTCATAACGTTGTAACGAATGGAAACGTTTTAAGTAACATGATAATCCATATAGTTTTCTCTAATGTAGTGTTACTGAACTTTTTAGTGATTTATAGGCTGCCTAGCTGCTACAGGCTATTGTTATTATTTCATGCAGCCCTACATATGCCTACAACTACAAGGCACAACATATATTGGGAGTTCATATATATATAGTATATGTATGTATTTAGTAAATTTCATAATTTGAACCAGAAAAATCTAAAATAGTTTCTCCTAATATCAGCATGTTCACAGCTGTTTTTTTGTTTTATAAAAAATGTTTTTACAGGGACCAGCACTGATGAGTCCAGCTGACATTCACGTGAGTCTCTGTACATGAACATGGTGAAAAATCAAACACCTTGGAGATGACAGGTATGTAACCTATATGTTTTAGGAATGGCACAAAGCTGTGTGACTGTCCAAGTCTCTGTCTTTAGATCAGTGTGTTTTACTAATGTGCTTTTTTGTCTTTGGTTGTGTATCTTTTTGATTGTGTTGTAAATAACTTGGTTGTGTTGTAAATAAATCCAAACCATCTAAAAGCCATTCTTTTTTAAGTCTCTCCTCCTTCTTTGTGCAAGGCTTCTCACAATGACAGCACCTGATAGTACCTTATAGGGCTATTAGGGGAGGGCCTTTGTCTTTCTCAGGTGTGAAAACACTATATACTAATGGGTTGTTAACGCCCCCCGCATAAAGCTTTCTTACACAAAACACGTCTTACAAATTTTAAGTCAATATATTGTCTTATCTGAATGAGTAGTCAGGATGATTTTCACATAGTTTTGAAGCAAATATTCTAGGCCACATGATACAATTTTTAAAAGTCTTGTGAAGAAATAATTAGTATGGGTTTTATGACCTTATTTCAGTGACAATGTTTTTTTGTTTTTTCACAAACCACGCATAAACGTCATTATCTCAAAACTAAAAACTTGTACATACATGCTGCTGACATATTACTGTAGCAGAGTTTGTGCTGAATACTGTGTAATCAGACTTTAGCCATGAAAATGTCACAAGTAACAGAAATAAGCACAAATGTCAGAGCATGACAGATCACCTCCAGAACCCAGAAAACACCTCAGACCCCAGAGGGTTAAAGGAAGCAAGATGTTACTAATGCTCTTTTACTACAATTTCCATCCATCTTACATAACACTTACCACAAGAGAATATTCCTCACATATAATTCCCTCTGGCTACTGTTTACAGCAATCATCAAGACCGTCGATTAACTGGGGTACAGGAAGCAACACATTAATAGTAACATAGCGACCCACTATTACCGCACCCCAGTACTCAATACAGAGACAGAACATACCTGAAGGGTGAACAGACACTCACTCTGAACTGATAACGTGTACCGTCGGAAAAGTGCTGATGGACAGCTACAATTTGAAGGGATGACAACACATCAGTAGTGTTATAAACACCTGATTTAAACCAGACGCTATCAACACATACCTGAGACTCAAGTGAATGACGCACGCGGGGGCGGAGCAAAGACGTGACGTATCTCCGGATACAGCCAACCCGCATTAAATAGATCATACTCTACCCTGATAGGATGCCACAACTGTCAATCACTTAACTGATTATGTCACACAAACATTCAAGTTGTCGGACTAGCAAGCCAATTTGAAGAGAGGCTCTACAGTCATGGGATTCAGCAGGCGGTCAGCAGGACATCGGCCAACAGGAAAACACTACAGAGTTCTCTATCTGCTGTAGTGCACAGGAATACCAAATATTGTAAGGGTCTAGTTGTGGCTGTGGCATATGGTGACAGTGAAATTGTGTTTGGGAAAATAGCATTAAGGTCTCAGTACAGTACAGGTCTCCCACCCTGTTTGGGCCATGACCTGTTTGAAGGGGTAGTCTCTTATGACATGGCAATGTACATTACGAGGGCTTGGAGCCAAGCCCTCGTGGCACCATTGGATAGATCTTGGCACCATTGGATAGAGCTCATTGAGACCTTTATTTTGATATTAAGAACTCATATTCGCCAAAATGCCACTTACACCCAAGTGGCATTTTGGGCGAATATGAGTTCTTAATATCAAAATAAAGGTCTCAATGAGCTCTATCCAATGGTGCCAAGATCTTGGAATACCAAGATCAAACTGTATTGAATAAAGCAACAAAACAATAAAGACCTAACACAAAATGTAAGTAATGTTTGGAGCCAGAAGGGCGTCAGTAAAATACATGTAGGACCCACATTTTTGTTCAGAGCCAGAAACGCGTAAATGTAGTTGGTGCCCTAAAACAGCATTTAAACTGGCTGACACAACTGCAGACATGGAATTGTCTGCGGCAGAAAAGATTTTGAGGAATATTATGAAACAAACTGATGAATCGTATATTGAAGAAGTTGAAGATGAGTCAGAGTTGATTTTGAAGGCATTTCCTCATAAGAGTGATGACAGTAAGACATAATCATGCCTTGAGAGCCTTACCTTGTTAGTTTCCAATCTACTCCCCTGATGGCTACTACACCCTTGTGAGAGTGGCAAGAAAGAACAAACCATACACCGTACATGAACTTGGTCACAAGGACTTCAAGTATTTCTCACATACTCAAAAACAAAACCAAAGATGAGGAGGGAAAAGCAGTGCATTGGCAGAAGATTAAATGGTTTCGCTACACAAAAGAAGAACCCAGAACAATCTTCTTCAAGTATGTTTTCACCGACCCAACCTTCATGAACTGAAGGTGGCAAACAGGCAACCAGGGGCACCAGATGCACCCATTCCCTGTCCAAACCCAGTTCAATGTATGAAAGCCCTCCTGGGATTAGTGCATTAAAGAAGAAAGATCTACCCAGATCTAGTTTTCCTCACACATAGGCAGTTCTACAATGCTCTGACAGTGGACAGTGAGTAGAACTAAACCAACTAGTGAACAGAAAAGCAAATAAGACGCGACATGATTCTTTGGATGTGGTCAATGAATAGACTCACAGAGTAGTTGAAATGGTTAAACAAAAAAGAAAAGTGAAATGAGTAAAAAGAACATGAGAGAACTGTCAATTGTAGAGTATTTGAAAAAAAAAATGAATGAATTGAATTAAATAAATTGAACAACTCGTGAATTGCCAATTGAAGTGTGTTTAGCAAGTTCAGTGACTTTTATTACAGTCTGTACTGTTCAGCAGATGCCCAGAATGGAAAAGTGAAATGAGAATTAAAAAAAATAATAATAATAATGAATGAGTTAAATAAAAATTAATGACTTGTTCAAGTGTTATTGAAGTGTTATTTATTCAATCAATTCCCCCTTTGACCAATTATTTTCTGCATTGTTCAGCAAATATGTCCGCGTATCTAACCTTTTTGCCATATTTGTTTGATTTTAAAATGTTTTAGAACATGTTCATTGTGTTTATATGCCATACGCTTTTTACTTAAATACTCATGCATGTAAGTATGCCTGTGGTTGCAATGTTTGTGGTTTAAGGTTAATAATACAGATGATTGAAATGTGGTTAAAAGTTGTTTTTGTCTCTCCTGTAAAGTTTGTCAAAAGCCACTTATGCCCCTCTGGCTCCAAGCCCTCGATTAGTCATCTTATGTTGAGAAACACTTTACATACATCGGTTAAACAGGTGCATTTCACGGTTCACATATTCAGGGAGTGATCGGAACAACAGGCCTTGTGAAGTTAAGAAAAATAGGGAGAACCTTGGGGGTTTTGCAACGCAGAACTGGTGCTTTTTACGATTGCTTCCTCTTTACAATGGGGATTGTAATTTGAAGAGAGGCTCTACAGTCATGTGATTCAGCAGGCGGTCAGCAGGACATCGGCCAACAGGAAAACTCTACTGAGTTCTCTGCTGTAGTGCACAAGAATACCAGATATTGTAAGGGTCTAGCTGTGGCTGTGGCATATGGTGACAGTGGAATTGTGTTTGGGATAATAGCATTCATTTTACTCGATCAAAGCAGAATTCACCTGATTGTCTGTTTTACTGGTTGATGTTGGGGTTCATTACCTGACTCTACAGGGGGACTACATCTGTGTGGCCATAGGCAGTCTAGTCGACTACCCACTTCCTATTTATGACTTGTGTGGTGTTTGGTGGCCCTTCATCACGCTATCTGGAATTAATTTTGCAGGTGTTGATGCCTATAACAATTGTGGACACTATCACAGCAGCACTACCAAACCTGGATGAGGATTCCATGAAATCATTAGTTGAGCGACTGATTTTTGTTGTTGGAGTAGAAGAAGTTTCAGATATGATTTATGTAAAGGAAGACGACATAAATGTCATATTGACACCCCTACAGTGTTGCAACTCAGAGATGGTTTTCAGAGGAGAGGTTTGTTCAATTTAAATTTTGTAGTTAAATATAACAGTCAACATTAGCTTATATGTATTTTGTTATGTATTCACCACAAGATCAGCTTAGTTCACAAGATCAGATTGCCAAGAGTATTGTTGCCCAATATCCTCTAAAACTCTTGGTGATGTAACAGATGAGGTGGAGCTCTTAGGTTGTGGTTACACTTCCGTCCTGAATCAGATCAAAACAAGAGTGGAGCATGTCAACAGGGGCAATACGCTCTCTAGAATGAGAAGACTGAAGAGGACAAACAAGAATGATGGTGATACCCCCAGCCCAAAAATACCCACAATCAAGTAGACAGTTATGGTAGCATGAATTGGCAACCTCATAACTTGCGTGAGGGAGAGACACTAGACTCTCTTGAGGTCAAGAGGCTTGATGTTGGTAACGCTGTACGGATAGGAAGGACCCAGAGGGGCAGAAAGCGTGAAGCTTGATGACCTCAAACACATAACGTACCTACATCAGTGCCAATTCATCAACTCCAGTCCTCCTCCCAGGCTTAGCGATGTTATGCAAGAGTGGCTATTTCTTTTCCAGAAAAGATGGCTTCTTTTGTCACTTTGAAAAGCTGACTGGGATTGACATTCCCTCAAGATTGAAAGTGGCAATACAGAATAAAGGCAGGCGAATCATCAACTACTTCCAGCATCAGAAGTTGGAGTGGGGGGAGGGGAGATTCAGTCTCTGCTAACAGAGGCCACATTTACACATAGCCGGGTATTTAGAGAAACTAATACCCACATAAATCAACCCACAAATACGCCGAATGCATGTGCTCACATGACGTTAAGCATTTTCTGGCGCATAGAGATGACGTTTGAGAACCTAAAACCCCGTTTCTCCCAGTGGACACAACAACACATACCCGGCATTATCAGAAATCTCCACTTTTACTGGACTTTTTAGAAATAATCGTTTTCTGTGATAAAAACAGGGTTTTAGTGTAAATGAGAGGCCAAACCGCAGGGAATATCTGCGTCTTCTCTTCATGTAAACGGGGCATCAGATGGAGAATGACTCAAGGACACTACAAGATCAAGACTTGATGGCGACTTCAGTTGTCCTGCTCTTGATGGCCTTCTTCAGGGAGGCGATAGAGTCCCTGTTCATGCCGGCAGATGCAAGTATTGCTCTATCTCAAACACATCTATTGTTTATTTTTCCCATAGTTACCATGAAAAAGGTTGTACTTTTGTACAATGACAATATTCTAGACATTTTTATTAAGATGGAAAATTCAAATAATTAAAACATATGCAGTGGGAAAGTATTTTTAGAGAGAAAAATAACACTATCAATATTTGACGAGTTATACTCGTTATACTCATATTTTATGTAGTTGCTTTATATTCTGTACTTTGCTTCATGTTGTTTTAATATGCTTAGGTCACTGTAACCCAGGCAGACATTGAGGCACAGCAGGTGATACCAGACACACACAGGCTCATTATACTCTGTAAATATGTGGTTTTCCCCTTCAATTTATTTTTGTAGACACACACACACACACACACACACACACACACACACACAACACACACACACACACACACACACACACACACACACACACACACATTAAAGCTCCAGTCGGCAAGTCTGGCATATTGAGTGGACTTAGGCAAAATTTTGAATGTTTACAACTCTCATGCCCCTCCCCCACTATCAACGGATACCCTCCCAACGACTCACCGATTTCGTGCTCGTCAGTGCGTGTGCACCAGGTTTTCTGTGAACGCGGCCGTCTCATCAGCATCCATCAACACTATGGAGTATTTGGAGGTATGCTGCCTTGGCTAATCTACCGATAGATTGCAATTGCTAACGTCATTTATACTCTAAATGAGCTTACTTGATCTGTTAGTGTTTTGAAAGCGAGATACATCCGCCATCACTCTTCGTTACTGCGCGAACTTCAGGCGTGTGCATGTGATTGTAACGTGCGCGAGGGGTGGCGTATGCCCGATCTGTGATTGACAGTCAGATCGCGCTGATTGGAGCTGTGGATTTTTGCAAAACAAATAACACGCTTCAGGTGGAGTTATAAACTCAGGTTTTTTCTAAAACCACTTTATTTATGTTGTTCTGTCGGATTATAGTGTCGAATTCACTGAAAATGATCAAACAAATGTTGCCGACGGCAGCTTTAATATTCACACTCATACACAGAGGCACACACTGGCATACATACTCCCACACTTTGTACACTCACTTACACAAACTCAGACACTCTCACAGACACATTTCTCACATACAAACACACTCACAGATATACCTACTCATTCACACACTCATAGACACACACTCATTGATGTTTGTACAGCTACACACTGATATTCACGATCAAACATCCACTCACTCACACATTCACAGACACACAAACAATCATACACTCTCAAACATATACTGTACATACACAGATGTTTGTACAGCTACATTCACTTGCACCACACACACACACACACACACACACACACACACACACACACAACACACACAACACACACACACACACACACACACACACACACACACACACACACACAGCTGCAAGTATTTTTATTCACTGCACATACATATACAAACAGTAATATGTAAATTGTACCATTAAGAATGGAGTGAAGTCATTCATGGAGTTTATTGACATAAGGTTGTTTTCAGAATAAAACATAGTAGGTAATTAACATTGTGTTCTTTCATTTTCAGGACATTCAATCAAATCATGACAGCATATGGATCATGTGGATGCTGTCCATCGAGGTAAATGTTATATTGACACTGGACACTTGTATACTCTCCTTTGCAGTGCTCTTTGTAAGCTAGTATATTTTTAACATTGAGTACCAGGAGTCGGCTGCATGTACACTAGAGCTTGCTCAGAGGCAAGATAATTTATTTCTGCATTTCACTTTTGTATTGTTATTAAATTGGGTGTGCAACAGAAGTAAGAACTATAAGTTGCAGGATAGGAGAAATTTGAGGACAATGTTGAGTTACTGTGATGGATTTTTTATTAAGCAACTAACATTTGTTTTTCTTGCAGGACCAAACAATCATATGCTTTTGAATTTGAATGTATGTTTCCCCTTTAGTTGAAAACTCATGTAATGGGTTGAGTGTAAAAACAACAAATATGGGAAATGAAACTAGACAGATACAGTGGTGTGAATAAGTGTTGGCACCCATGCTAAAGTTGCCTAAAAAGAGGAATAAAAAATCATCTTTTGGATATTGATCTTAATGCCTCAATTAGGAAAATGAGGAAAACTCCAACCTTTAAGGACACAAATTTTCTTTGTGAATGAATAATGTATCATAAATAAATAAATGTTTTTCCTTAAAATACAGGGTGCATAAATCAGTGCCCCCCTATGTTAAACTCCCATAGAGTCAGGCAGATTTTTATATTTAAAAGCCAGTTATTTCATGGATCCAGGATAATAGGCATCCTGATAAAGTTCCCTTGGCCTTTGGAATTAAAATATCCCCACATCATCACACACCATTCACCATACCTAGAGATTGGCATGGTTTTTCTTCAGTTAGCCTAATAGCTGGTTTGATTTGCATTGAAAGATGATCTTATGGAAAGTACCCATGCCAATCTCTAGGCATGGTGAATGGTGGTGTGATGATGTGGGGATATTTTAATTCCAAAGGCCAAGGGAACTTTATCAGGATGCCTATTATCCTGGATCCATGAAATAACTGGCCTTTAAAAATAAAAATCTGCCTGACTCCCTAACTGGGAATTTAACTTAGGTGGGGCACTGACTTATGCACCCTGTATTTTAAGGAAAAACATTTATTTATTTATGATACATTATTCATTCACAAAGAAAATTTGTGTCCTTAAAGGTTGGAGTTTTCCTCATTTTTCTAATTAAGGCATTAAGATCAATATCCAAAAGATGATTTTTTATTCCTCTTTTTAGGCAACTTTAGCATGGGTGCAAACACTTATTCACACCACTGTATCTAAACTTGAAATATTTGTTATTAGTAATCAACAAAAACAGAATTTGCAGAATCAATCAAACTGTAGGGAAATGATGTAATGTTTCATTTAATTTTGCCATACCCGTATTCTATAAAAACTGTTGTATTCGTCTGAACTCTCCCCCCACGCCAACAAATCTCACTCCAAGCAAAACTCAAAAGTTGGCAACCCTGAGGAAACTATTCAGGAAGGAAGAAGCTTCATTGCACTGACCACTGACATCTGGACTAGGCTCGCAACAGAAGCATACCTAGGTGTCACATGCCACTTTATAACTTAAGACTGGAAAATGACGAGTCTCACTCTTGCAACCATGCCTCTTGATGAACGACATACTGGTGTCAACATAGCCACATGGCTTGAAGAGGTTGTCACAAAATTCAACATTTCCGTAGACAACATTAAAGCAGTTGTTCATGACAAAGCTTTGGGAGCTGCAAGATCCTTGGTTGAACATTTTAGGAGAAGTGAACTGGCCAATACTAAGCTGAAAGAAAAGCAGCAACAGATGAACACACCAGAGCATAAGCTGATACAAGACGACACAACCCAGTGGAATAGCACCTACTTTATGGTGGAGCGACTGCTGGAGCAGCGCTGGCCCGTTACTGCCACGCTTTTGGATCCTGAAGTGACACCAAGGGGCAAACATTACTTTGATTTGAAGCCTGATCAGTGGTCATTGCTTGAGGAGCTGACCCAGGGCCTACAGCCTTTTCAATGTGCCACTGAATTTCTTAGTGGCCAAGAGTACACAAAATTGTCATGCCTTCCTCAGCTTGCAAAAGGCCTACAGAGGTCTGTGCAAACACTCCCTGATCTTTGAAACTACTCCTTAGATTTTAAGATTTTAGATTAGACTAGCAGCCCTAGATCCACGATTTCCAAAACTCAAGTGTATGCCTGCTGAACAGAGAATAGAGGTTAGAAGCACTGTTGAAGTCCTTGCTATTAAAGCAGGAAAAGAGTTCTGGAAATCTACAGAAGAAGGGCAGCTTCAGTGTCACAGTGTCACTGTTCCTAGGAGAGATGAAGAGTCAGTGCTAGAAAACCTCCTCCAGTCTGACACCGACAGCCTCAGTGTAGAGGAGTCGTCGCATGAGGAACAAAGATTCAGATGGTGAGAAAGGAAGTACAAATGTACTTCTCAGAATCGCAAATAGCCAAACAAGGAGATCCTTTAGGTTGGTGGAAGGAAAATGAGGGACGTTACCCTAACCTATCAAAGCTGGCAAGATCTTTTCTTTGCATTCCTGCCACATCCACTCCCTCAGAACGGATCTTCTCTGCTGCAGGAAACATTTGCTCACAAAAAAGAGCATGTTTGACACGTGAGCATGTTGATATGCTGACCTTTCTTCATTTTAATTCAGCACTTATTTGAAAATCCAAAAAAAAAAAGCCAGTGCAGAAAGGACATTGTTACTTACTGCTTTTCAATAAACTGAATACTTGTTTTAGAAATGAAGCTCTTAATAATGCTGCCAAGAGATGTTTACATTCAAACATTTTTTTTTGTCTGTAATGCAGCTGGTTCATTTATGTTTCCTTGTTTTTCTATTGAAAGAGAACAGAATATTAAAAAAATGCTTAGAGAGCATTTGTGTGTGGTTTGAGTTGGACAGAAATCTGAAAAATGTAAGAGAAGGGACCTGTTTAGTTGGCTCATTAAGTTCATTAAAACAAACATTTCAAAAGCTGAAGTGATTTTCTTTTTTAATATTATAGTTAGAATATGTATAACTCAGTTTTTTTTAAGTAATTGAAAAAGCTGAATAATCGTTCCAAACTTACTGATTACCCGGCGGAATAATCGGCGATTAGTCGATTAATCGTTCTAATCATCGTTAGATTAATCGATTATCAAAATAATCGTTTGTTGCAGCCCTAGGTTGGTGGACCCCAGTATGGCCACGATGACCCTTACACCGCTGTTCTGCTCTCCAGAGCAAATAAACTTTATAAAAAAAAATAAAAAAAAAAATTTCACTCGTTTTGCTTTTTAATTAACATTAAAGGGGGGGCGAAACACTCAGTTTCAGTCAATCTCATGTTAATCTTGAGTACCTATAGAGTAATATTGCATCCATCATATCTCCAAAAAGTCTTTAGTTTTATTATATTTATAAAAGAAGATAGGCTGTACCGAGTCTTTCCGGAAAAAGCCGAGGGGTGGAGGCGTGCCGTGTGGGCGGAGCTAAATAACCACGAACACCATGTCATGCGCAAGTTTTAGAACATTTGTGTGTGTCTACTTGTGGTTTATGAAGACATGATTTGGTTTTACAATAAACAAACACACACCATACATCGTATGCCCATAGATACATTAACTATACGTGATCATGTTGTTTAGCCTACTTGCTGTGCTTAAGTTACACCCCGATAGACACACAGAGATATTTGAAGCAGTTTTACTCACCGCCTGCGGTTCCAACGCAAAGACCGTTAACCTTTAGTGTTGGACTGCTCCATCCTTGAGAATTAAACGATTAGCAAACCCGGCTTCGAACTGGGCCTTGTTTATTAACCCTTTATGACCTGCCATAGAACAATTCCACCAGAGTATATCTTTGTATTTTTACATGCTGTGCTGTCATTTTTTTGAGCATTTTCATATGCCATACATCAAAATAATCCTTACTCTCCCAGTTTGAAGGCTATGTTTGTAATAAATCAATAGTAACTATATAAATATCTCAAAAGTGCAAAAAACAAAAAGAAAAAAAAAAATATTATTTTTTTTTTACATTTACATATTTTCTTCAATACAAAAAATTAATAAATGTCAACTTCAAACTTGTCAATGAGAAAAACGTGCACAAAACAATTTAAAACTATACAGAATTGATTTGAAACTGTTTACATAAATTAGTTTTTAAGATATACTCATTTTTACACTCATTCAAAAAAAAGGCGTTGTACTTTCATTTAGACATAACGCTGCGTGCGCGCGTGTGTGTGTGTGAATGTCCTTGTATTTGTGAACGTCTAAAGGAGAAAGAAATAATAAAATAAAGCGATGGTAAAAAGACAATAACGATATAAGGAACATATAGCAAATGGGAGTCAAACGCCATGGTCAAATGACGCAGAGTGTGACGTCACAACACGTGACACACCCGGGGGTCATAGTGCACAGAACGTGATACGTCAATGAGTCATGGGAAGACGTAAATATCAATCGCAGATCTACAGAACATGTGTGCAAAGACGTGCAAAGCATTTTTGTGTTGTTGTTTTTTGTAAACCAATATTACGCAGTTTGTACAGACTGATTAGAGGGTGAAAACAACGCAACATGGGCATGTTGGAGGCTTGATCTGAACATGTTACATCTCTGGTTTTGTATGCAAAAAGAATGATTGAGCTAGCCAGTTGGTTTCAGTTTCTATAGGCTTTTAAACAGACACACGCAAATGGGAGCGCCGACGCTCCCGTCGGTCTTAAAGGGTTAAAAAATCATCCTCGAAATGCATGGAACAAACAAGAACACTTGCACAACTGTGTTGATGTTCTAGAAAAACAAACTCCATCCACAGGTCCTTAGCGCTTGATTCTTTGGGAATCTGTGCAGTGTTGTCTTGCCTTGGCAACCGAAAACACACTTCTTTGGGGACATATTGCAGCGCAGCCGATGCACAGAGCTTTGATGGGCATAGTTTACGGCTATCGCTCTACAGCTGCGCGCGCCTTCGAGAGAAGTGCCCTTAGGACCGTATAAGGAAATTCCGGCGCACCTGACGTCAGACGCGCCCATACTCAACAAAAACTTTCCGAAACTTGTGACAACCAGGAAGAAGTATTTTGAACACATAAATACTCAAACGTACAACTTAATTTTTGAAACTTTGTCCATGTTTAGCATGGGAATCCATCTCTTTAACAGTGTAAAAAACTCACTATGCATGAAATAGCATAGCTTAAAATAAAACTGCACATTGTAATATCTGTACGTTAAGTCAATTTATTACTAAAGAATTTGTTAGTATTACAGTTATTTTGGGGTAAAATTGAATAATTACATTGCAAGCTGATTTATGGTGTGCTTTAATTTTCAGTCAGAGGCTACAGCGCTCCTAGTAAAAAAAGTTAGTCTGGAGCCCTTAATAATAAACACTGCAACATAAAAAAGTCCATTTTGATTTCATGGTGACTTTAAAGGGATAGTTCACCCAAAAATGAAAATTAAGTCATTAATTACTCTCCCTCATGTTGTTCAACCCGTAAGACCTTCGTTCATCTTCGGAAACACAAATGAAGATATTTGTGATTAAATCTGAGAGCTGGATGTAATGACTCTGAGGGCTGAGACAGATCCATTTGCAACAGATTTATTTAACAGAAATGTCAGACAAAGGTTTACTCAGGATAATTATTAAGTAGTCGGAGACAGGCTGAGACGTGAGTAGAGCCAGGCTGGAGGTCGAGGGCGGGAGGCGAGCTTGCAAATCCGGGGACAGGCAGAGGGTCAGGGCAGGCGGCTGAGAATCAGAGTCCGGGACGGGTGGAGGTCAAGAGGCAGGCTGCAGGTAATCAGACAAGGTTAGTTCAGCGTGGGTCAGAGATAACAGGTAGACAGGTGTAGGATAAACGCTCGGACATGCACACATTTAGAGGCAATACTTCGCAAAGAGCGCTCTGTGAACTAGGCAGATAAAGGCTCGGCAATGAGAGATGATTCAGAACAGGTGCGGGATAATCAGAGCGTCAATGAATACTACGGGGACAGTTACATACAGTATAACTAGAATTCAGGAGAGGGCGCCGTGGCTGAGAAATGGTGGAACCAGGGAGACTGGACACCGTAACAGTGGATCACTCCCCCATAGGCTTCCTAAGGGATTGAAACTTGCCGGCCCAGAAAGTCATTGAAGAAAATGTTTAAATATTTCATGTGCCTACAGTGGGTCCACTATAAGTTTATCAAGCGACGAGAATACTTTTTGTGCGAAAAAATAAATAAAAAAATAACGACTTTATTCGACTATTCCATTGCTTCCTTTTGGGCCTGAGACGAGAGTTCAAGAGATTTCGGGACGCATGCGCGAGATCTTTAATGAAAGCAGTTATAGACACTTGCCTGACGAAAAGTAAACAAATGAATAATTACTCAGACAGAGATCATGTGACATCGACTTCAACGGTTGACAATCATATTTTTCAAAACTGCTTTTCTCTTAAAAAATTGAGAGTTCACTAAAGGTTAAAACAAAGACATCTTCTACTCAGCTAACATCTAAACACAAAGTGAGTCTTAACTTTACTGCATCAGAAATAAACAAAATGGACACCTCTCCATACATATAAAAGTAGGAAAGTGTTAATAAAGGTCAAAATGAAATATTAACCTCAAAAAACGCATAAATATGCTAGGATCATAAAATGCTGTGTGTTTAGTCCGTTTTAGAAGTCAGAGAGTTTAAACTGCGCGGACCTGAGGGAAAACAGGCTGGAGGAATAAACACGTCAGGGGAAGTGTGAGTTGTGACATTACCTTTCTTTAACGCGTCCTTCTTTGTTGATGAAAGCCATGAGGGATCGAGAATGTAAACTCGAAAAACAGAGGAAGAAACACGTGATCGATGGACATATCTCTGCCACGCTGCCGTGGAGAAAGCAACAACAATCAACGATTTTTTTTATTATTCTTTTCAAATATGTGTTCAACCGTTCATAACTTCATACAGTAAAGGGATTTTCTGTTTAAAAATAATAATAACTCCACTCCTTGATCATGATTAGTTAAGCCGCTGTATAACCCTCACGTGACCTCTGCCTGTGTGATTATTAATTCATGAAAAACTTTTATAAAAAAAATAAGTCCCGAACCCGTTGTTTACAGTGATTTCAGAGATTGTCACTGAAAACCACAGATTCTTCTTACTGCTTCAATTTTTTGATATTGAATAATATATTTATTTATTTATTTTTATTGCATATTGAGTGACATGGGATGCAATATATTCAGTTCTTGACATATTTGGTTCCTTGGGTGGCGCCTAGAATGAAATTGTAACCCTAAATTGTTTTTCAAGTTTAATATTCATGAGGCTAGGGACAGAAAAATGGACATTAACCATAACTCTTAATGTTTAAAAACAATGCATAGTTAGTGTAATTTAATAAATTATCCTTCATTTCTTAGTTTCTAGCCTTTATCAACAATTATATTATTATTATTATTCATTTTTTATTAATCTTTATTCCACCATATGTTTTATTTATTTATTATAATAATATTGAACAAAATATAGACTAGCCTACAACAAATAGGAAAATAAAAATATACAGTGCAATATATAAAATAGATACAAGTAACTCTTTAGAAAGAAGAAAGAAAAGAAACAGAAAAAAAGAACAGGTATGAGATCATCATATAAATAGTTTAAAAGCTTCACATGGAGACCTAGTGCGTTTTGCATACTATTTTATCCGTCTGTTTTACGATGACCGTAATAAAAATACACATGACGTCATGAACGGAAACATGTCACGTGAGGTCACGTGAGGGCAACATTTCTAATGTAAATAAAAGATGATCCACTTCTTCTACCTCGCGTGTCTTTTCACATTGGCAGACTCCTTGTTTTCGGACCGTTTCGGGACACCAATCAAGACGAACGATAGACCAATAATAGGTAAGTTGAAAAGTTTTATTAAATACTGTGCATGAGAGAGTTTTAAACCACTATATTCTCTTTAGACTTAAACTTTAAACTTATGTCCAGGTGTTCTCGCGCAGGACGTGTTTCACGCGAGCCTCAGAGAAAACGCGTATATCGCGGCGTCGTACGTCAAGTTCCTGGAGTCCGCGGGCGCGCGCGTGATTCCGCTGATGTGAGTTTTTGATTTATTGATCGATTACTTTATTATCTGTTTCATTTTTAATTTTGTTTTATTTTAATGTTTACTTTTTTCATTCATTTTTTTGTTGCTTGTGTTTCAACATGCGTACACACAAAGAACCAAATGTACATAAATATGAAAAAAAAACCGCATGACTTGATTATAATCGGTTTATAAGCTGTTCACTGTTCTCAGTGGTTTACTAGCGCACTACATAGTGTACTTCCTACAAATATGGAAGCAAAATTCAGTGTGAAAACATTTCATAAATGGTAATTTCATTGTTTTGAGAAAATACACTAAAGCCAATTATGTCATGTGAATAGCTTATAAACGAGGATATATTTTGATGTGAGATTATAAATGAAGAAACATATATTTACATTAATTTTGTACATGTTTTAATAAAAGTTGTTATAAAACATTTCATAAGTAGTATGTTAAGTTGTTGTCACATAACCTCACCATCACAATATGGGCTCCTGTCTTACATAGTGGCTGCGTCCGAAATCACATACTTCCCTACTATTAGTAGGCAAAAAACAGAAGTGTGTGTATAATGGACACTTTACTATCCCATTAGGCCACGGGGAGCATTCATAAATGACTGTGAAGTCACATGACTATGGCAACATAACGAATGTAGTACATCTAAAATTTCATTCATAATAATATATTTCATAAAAACATAATTTTTTTAGTGCAAGTATGTGATTTGGGTCGCAGCCAGTGTTGTTCAGATCATTGCGGCAAATTAATTAGGTTTTTTCATTTGCATTTTGTGCGTAAACTGCATAAATGTGACTTTATTGTAGTTTGCTACTCTGATCAGTCACTGAATCGACACTAAAAGCATTCTAATGTAGTTTATGTTAATGTTCTGTAGGATCAATAGGACTGAAGATGAGTACACAAGGCTGTTTAAATCCATAAATGGGTGAGTAAATCTGTTATATAAAAAAATCTGTGTGAAAGACGTGATTAAGGAATTGGTGACTCTCTCTCTCTCTCTTCTCTCTCTTCTCTCTCTCTCTCTCTCTCTCTCTCTCTCTCTTCTCTCTCCCCTCTCTCTCTTCTCTCTCTCTCTCAATTCAAATGAGCTTTATTGGCATGACTGTGTGAAATAGCACAATATTGCCAAAGAAATATACAAACATATAGATAAATAAAAGGGAAAAAAATATATATATCACAATTAAAAAAATAATAATTAATAAATAAAGTACATTTACTCTCTCTAGAGTTCTGTTCCCAGGAGGCGGAGTCAGTTTAGAATCATCCGGATATTCAAAAACTGCCGCCATTTTCTACAGACTCGCTTCAAGGTTTGTGTTGAGGTTTGAAAATACAGCAAAGTGCAACAAGTGTGTCATATCGGCTTCATAAAATTATAATGAGATCATTATAATTGTGCGCTTAGGACATGGATTTTAATGGTGAGACTTTAGTTTTTGTAATCAGGCTCTCAAAAAATTAGACAAAAACTTGGAATTAGATTTATCGGCCAATATATCGGTTATCGGCTTTCAGATATAAAGAATTATCGGTTATCGGCATCGGCCAAAATGTTCATATCGGTGCACCTCTACAGTGTCTCTGTGTGTTTACGGGCCCAATTCAAATGGGGATTATTTCCAGTATGGGGAACCTGTTTAGGGTTCGAGATGCTCACGCTGCTAACCAGTGGCGAGTGTTCCTGTCCCACACAAACACAGTGGAGTCGCTCTGCCGCTGGACTTCACTGACGGTAAGAACAACACTGATTACACTATAATAATGATTCATGTTTATTTCAGGTTACCCCCAGTGATACATTTCACAAAATTAACTACTAGCTTGTTACTCAATGACGTACAGTGAAATTATTCCCATGGTTGGTACCACTGCAGTGCGGCTAGTTTAAATACTCAGAAAAGTGATGAATGTTTTTTGTTTCCAAATATTTCAAGCATAAAGGCCCGTTCACACCTAGGACGATAACGATAAAGATGTAGTTCTCAAAATCTTTCTCAATATAAAGATTAGCAGGTTCACAAATCACAACACAGCTATAATTTATATAGAGAAACGATATCGTTGGGATCACTTTCGTAACGATTTTTTTTCCAGCTGTTGAACGATTTAAAAAAGTGACAGCCAATCAGAATCCATTCTTATTTAAAGGCTCGAGCATTTAAAATGGCAGACGACATTGTAGAGTTTTGTTATCGTTATAGTTATAGTTATCGTTATCGTTCGTTGGTGTGGACCCAAATTAGTTATCATTATTGTTATTGTTCGTTGGTGTGGAAAACAATATAGTTTAAACGTTATAGTTATCATTATAGTTATCGTTCGTTGGTGTGGACGCAAATATAGTTATTGTTATAGTTATCTTTATAGTTATCGTTCGTTGGTGTGGACGCAAATACAGTTATTGTTATAGTTATCTTTATAGTTATCGTTGTTGGTGTGGACGCAAATATAGTTATTGTTATCGTTCGTTGGTGTGGACGCAAATATAGTTATCGTTTAGTTATCGTTCGTGGTGTGGAGCAAATATAGTTATCATTATAGTTATCGTTCGTTGGTGTGGACGCAAATATAGTTTTCGTTATAGTTATCGTTCGTTGGTGTGGACGCAAATATAGTTATCGTTATAGTTATCGTTCGTTGGTGTGGACGCAAATATAGTTTTCGTTATAGTTATCGTTCGTTGGTGTGGACACAAATATAGTTATCGTTCGTTGGTGTGGACGCAAATATAGTTATCGTTATAGTTATTGTTCGTTGGTGCGGACGCAAATATAGTTATCGTTATAGTTTTTCGGGTTTGTTGGGTGTGAACGCAAATATAGTTATCGTTATTGTTATTGTTCGTTGGTGCGGACGCAAATATAGTTATCGTTATAGTTATCGTTCGTTGGTGGGGACGCAAATATTGTTATCGTTATAGTTATCGTTCGTTGGTGTGGACGCAAATAATTTATCGTTATATTTATTGTTCGTTAATGTGGACACAAATATAGTTATCTTTATAGTTATTGTTCGTTGGTGGGGGACGCAAATATATTTATCTTTATAGTTATCGTTCGTTGGTGCGGACGCAAATATGTTATCGTTATAGTTATTGTTCGTTGGGCGGGACGCAAATATAGTTATCGTTATAGTTTTTCGTTCGTTGGTGTGGACGCAAATATAGTTATCGTTTTTAGTTATCGTTCGCTGGTGTGGACGCAAATATAGTTATCGTTATAGTTATTGTTCGTTGGTGCGGACGCAAATATAGTTATCGTTATAGTTATCGTTCGTTGGTGTGGACGCAAATATAGTTATCGTTATAGTTATCGTTCGTTGGTGGGGACGCAAATATTGTTTCGTTATAGTTATCGTTCGTTGGTGTGGACGCAAATATAGTTATTAGGGATGCACCGATACCACTTTTTCCAGACCGAGTCCGATACCGATACTTTCATTTTTGGTACTCGCCGATACCGATACCATAACCGATACCTGTATTTTTAATTTTCAATTCATGCATTTGTAAATTTTAAATGTATTGCTAGAGAAACCAAAATAATATCAATCATATTAGTTGTTTATTAAATTTAAACTTAATTAGTTCATCAAATTTTATATTTCATGCACTGCATATTCATTACTTTATAAATTAAATATGATGGATCTTTTTGTAAAGTAGAAAGAGGTAGCCTATTTAGAAAAGCAGACAGTCATTTATTTGTCCTTCGTTTGATTAACATGAAAAACAGCAGCAGATTTATTTGCTGCTCCTTTAAGACTGAACGTAGGACGCCATTTGAATTATACTGTCTACGTTCACTTGAGATATATAACAGACTTTTACTAGGATACTCGCCAAGCACGTGTTTTTACATAGTTTTGTGTGAATTCGTCCGTACAAGTGCAATATGTGAAAGACTTCCATTCAGTATTTGCGCGCTGTCTGGTGGTTTTCGGGGCGCGCGCTGTGGATGTTTGAAGTTCATGGAAATTCTTGACCTGCAAATGTCCTGTAATAATGTAGGCAACCACTCGTTAAACATAAATAAGGTAACAATTCGTTGTTTTACTTACATATACGATTTAGTTTTAATCCAAATAACACGTGCTGAGTGAACGATCCGCAACCAACAGCATTCAACAGAAGTGCTCTCTCTCTCTCTCTCTCTCTCTCCTCTCTCTCTCTCTCTCTCTCTCTCTCTCTCGGTCAGTTAACGTTATTAATAAGCTACATGCCTCGTTTTACTTTATTTGCCATTGACAATCCGACTGAACTACAAACTTTCCACTGACGTCTGTGAAAAAGGGATGCGCTCGACCAGCTCGGCGGTCTGTGTCGTAGCGCGCTCAATCCACTGCAGTTTTCCTTTTTATCAAGCTCGCGACCACAGTTAAATAGGCGACGAGTTAATATATTCTGTTTAATATTCCACTGATAAGATACATTTACTTCATATAGGCTACAGCCTTTTTTTTTATCCCATTATAATTTCGACACTGTATACATGCTGCCTGGTATCGGTTGTTGGTATCGGGGATTTTTACGAGTACATGAGCTCAGTTTTCTGGCCCGATACTGGTATCGGTATCGGTGCATCCCTAATAGTTATCGTTATAGTTATTTTTCGTTGGTGCGGACACAAAATTTGTTATCGTTATAGTTATCGTTCGTTGGTGTGGACTAGGGATGCTCATTTTGACGTTTAACCGTTAACCGAAAGTAAAATTTTTGACCGATTAATACTATCAGTTAAACGTTTTTTTTTTTTTTTTTTTTTTTTTTTAAAAAGCTTTTTATATATATATTTTTGCTTCATGGTTAGATAAAAAACATACTATATATAGCCAATATTTGTTAATCACTGCCGGGCGCGTCGATATGCGGGTTGCGCAACCACACGCGGCGAACAGACATATTTTTCCTGAGCAAGCAAAATGAAGCGAGCGAAAAGTAGTAGCTACTATGTGGACAGAAAGGGCGACAAAGTTACTTGCAAAATATGCTACGGGGGTATTAAAAATAAAGCAATAGTGCTAGTAGCCTACAATGCAATATACTTGCTTAGCAAACACCCACAAGCAAATGAAAGGCGCTTCCCGAAGCTGGCCATTCCAGCGAGACGTTATCTCGTGTTCCCGACATCTGTGCCATCGGAGACGGTGTTTTCCGCCGCGGGTCTAACAATCCACAGGCTGCGCTCCAGACTTACACAACAACAGCATGTAGACTGTAATGCTGCTTTTTAAAATAAAAACTAGACAAGCTGTGGATTGAGGTTAGGCCTGCTATTTTTATTTGACGGAAAAAAAACGTACTAGTCTAGTCTGATGGAGAAAAAAAAAAAGCCGGTTTTTCAAAAACTTCAAACTGATTCAGTGTTTTCTTTTTGGCATCGTAATTTGTTAATTATTTAAGCTAAAAATATATATATATATATTTTGTAGGCTTATTGTAGCCTATGTTTTTTATTTATATTATTTTATTCTGTTTTTCTCTGTTGTCACTGTCAGAAATGCGGCGGTGCGTGGAAATTTGATTTGAATCCTGTTTTTGAAGCTGTTCTGTTGTTGATCTGTTCTGTTGCTGCTGTTTGCACTTTGCACGTTAAAATAAACCCTTTGATAAAAACATTATATTTTTGGTATTTTTAATGGGTCACAGATACGCGTCAATTTTATTTTTTTTTAATGCCAATATAATCTTATCAGTTAAGGTTAATAATCGATTAACGAGTGGCGGTTGTCGGTCGGGAAAATTAACCGAAATGAGCATCCCTAGTGTGGACGCAAATATAGTTATCGTTATAGTTATCGTTCGTTGGTGTGGACGCCAATATAGTTATCGTTATAGTTATCGTTCGCTGGTGTGGACGCAAATATAGTTATAGTTATCGTTCATTGGTGTGGACGCAAATATAGTTATCGTTATAGTTATTGTTCGTTTTGGTGCGGACGCAAATATAGTTATCTTTATTAGTTATGGTTCGTTGGTGTGGACGCAAATATAGTTATCGTTATAGTTATCGTTATAGTTATCTTTATAGTTATCGTTCGTTGGTGTGGACGCAAATATAGTTATCGTTTAGTTATTGTTCGTTGGTGCGGACGCAAATATAGTTATAGTTTCGTTCGTTTGGTGTGGACGCAAATATAGTTATCGTTATAGTTATTGTTCGTTGGTGCGGACGCAAATATAGTTATCTTTATAGTTATGTTCGTTGGTGTGGGTGCAAATTTAGTTATCGTTATAGTTTTCGTATAGTTATCGTTATAGTTATCTTTATAGTTATCGTTCGTTGGTGTGGACACAAAAATATAGTTATCTTTTAGTTCTCGTTCGTTGGTGTGGACGCAAATATAGTTATCGTTATAGTTATCGTTATAGTTATCTTTATAGTATCGTTCGTTGGGTGGACGCAAATATAGTTATCTTCATAGTTATCTTTTTTTAGTTATTGTTCGTTGGTGTGGATGCAAAATATAGTTATCGTTATAGTTATTGTTAGTTGGTGTGGACGCAATATTAGATATCCTTATAGTTATCGTTCGTTGGTGTGGACGCAATATAGTTATCGTTAGAGTTATCTTTATAGTTATCGTTCGTTGGTGTGGACGCAATATTAGTTATCTTTTTTATTTTATCGTTCGTTGGTGTGGGTGCAAATATAGTTATCTTTTATAGTTATCTTTATAGTTATCGTTCGTTTGTTGTGACGCAAATATAGTTATCTTCATAGTTATCTTTTATAGTTATTGTTCGTTGGTGTGGACGCAAATATAGTTATCGTTATAGTTATTGTTAGTTGGTGTGGACGCAAATATAGATATCCTTATAGTTATCGTTCGTTGGTGTGGACGAAAAATATAGTTATCGTTAGAGTTATCTTTATAGTTATCGTTCGTTGGTGTGGACGCAAATATAGTTATCGTTAAGTTATCGTTATAGTTAACGTTCGTTGGTGTGGACGCAAATATATTTATCCTTATATTATCTTTATAGTTATCGTTCGTTGGTGTGGACGCAAATATAGTTATCATTATAGTTATTGTTAGTTGGTGTGGACGCAAATTTAGTTATCGTTATAGTTTCGTTCGTTGGTGTGGACACAAATATAGTTATCGTTATAGTTATCGTTCGTCGGTGTGAACGGCAAAAATAGTTATCCTTATAGTTTTCTTTATAGTTATGTTCGTTGGTGTGAACAGCCCTTAAATCTTGGTGTTTTAATCATCATAAATGCATAAATGTAAGTAATGTTTTCATTGATGCGTTAGATGTCAGAGACAGTAGACTGTTCAAAGAGTTTCCTGAGGAGCTTCTGAAATCTCTGGCAACCGAGCGGTCACAGAAAACTCTCTCAGTGGAGTCTTACGACTGAGGTAACAATCATTACTCTTCCCCATTCAGCTGATATTCCTGCATCTCTGGCTTCTGATTTAAAGCTGCATTGTGTAATATTTAGGGGATCTGTTGACAGAATGCAATATTATATACATAACTATGTTTTCAGTGGTGTATAAAGACCTTACATGTTTTTATTAGTGTGTCAAACGATTACAATTTTTAATCGCGATTAATCACATTGTCATAGTTCAAATGGGTTTGCGTTAACGGCGTTAATAACGGGGTTTAACTGACAGCCTAGTTTTTATTCCCTTTTGAATGAGGCATTTCTATCTACACACACCGCTGGTCCGCTTACATCGACATGTTTCTACGGTGTTTCTACGTTCAAAGCGTTTGTCACTATGTTGTTCTTCGTGCAAAGAAGCTGTTAGAGTCAGCGAATGAAACAATGACTCAATGATGGTAACAATAATTTCGCAATAAAATATTGTTTTACTGAATAATTAAGTAAACTCATTTCTTAATTTATCTTTGTAAAGAAACCTCATTGCTTGGGGATCGCTCAGTATTTATGGAATGGACCAACGGAGGAAAATAGGAGGGTCATGTCTTTTTATTCTTTGTTGAGGGGAGGGTCATCAAGCTTTTTTTAGTCTAGAGGGAGAGTCGGCCAACTTTTGTTTTTCATGAAAACAGCAAACAAGTGGCTTGTTTTGTGCATATTATTCCATGTAGGTCCATGTAGCTCTCCCAGTCTCTGCCCCCCATCGCTAGCAGATGGTCTGACCCATGCTCTTCATTCCGAATGCGAATGAAATCCATAGCCGTAATTTACCACTTTTGTTTCAGGATCGATTTTGTCCCCCACCATTTTTTGAAACATTATGAGGCACGGGTGTACCTTATACAAATAAATAAAAACATCTCCAGTTAACTAGCAGAGCAATCATTTAATTCGCTCTTAAATAAGAGATCTAGCGCTAAAATGTGTTGTTTTTGAACTCAAGCTGAGCGCTCGTTGCCGCGGCGACGGTGTCATGGATACAGTGTTCTCTTGTGGCTCGCGCAGTCTTCACTCGCGCGCTTCAATCTTCGCCATTGCGGAGACGCTATTCGTTTCGGTGAAATCACAAAGTTCATCGTAATGTTTTTTTCACACACGTCCACCCACTTTTTAAAACAAACGTACACCACTGAAATGAACTGTCTCCATATGAGGATATCCTCCATAGTCGTGAATTTATAGAAATTACGGTCAATCTTAAAAGTGGCGTTTCCATCCTAATTTGCTTTTTAAACGAAAGTTTGACTAGGGTGATTCACAAAAAGACCCTAGGTTGCATTTTGCAAAGAGTTACGCTTTAAGTCGTTTGTCATGGTTGTAAAAAAAAACAAAAACAATGGCTATCTGAACAAGCCAAGCGCAAACCAGTACAGAAGTGATCAATAAATTATCGTGGAGGGTCATGCCTTTTTTCACAATCATTTTGGAGGGTCATAGAAAAGTGTATTGCTGGAGAAGGGAGGGGTCAAGTCTATTTTGTCTATAGATGAGTGGCTCAAAACTCCTCCGGCAGCCCCTTAAACAAAAACCAACAGTCCCTTAACTGCTGTCTCAGACGACGACATCACTTCCTGTCAGACACCGTAATTCTGTTGCATGCAATTCACAACCTCACCACTAGATGCCGCTAAAACTTGCACATGCACCTTTAAGTTTATAACTGAAGATTAAATGTTAGCAAAATAAAAAATATATAAAGGTCAAGTATGTGAGATTTTATGTTAAAAATTCAGTTTATGTTCAGTGACTATTAGATTCATAGGTTTGTCTCTCCCAAATAGTGTAAAAAAGTTAAAAAAATAAAAAATACAGATTTTTTTCATTTATGATTATAAAATGCAAAAATAGTATTTAAAATTTTTATATGAAATATATATTTTCAAAAACATGTTTTACTCTAAAAATGTGAGAAAATCAAAGCCATAAATTATAAACAAGTTTTCGTTCAAAATTTAAGCTTGATATCTCAAAAAATGCTCTTTCAGTGAGCTTGTGTTTGTCTGCTGTACCGAACGCTTCCACTAGAGGAAACTCATCTCTCATTCATTTCCAATGCGTCATTTATTTTCAGGACCATTTAACCTTTTCGAATCATGTCCCATGATTTATTATAGTGTTCACATAACAAGTGCCAAAACCTTTAGCAAGTTTTGTATCATTCCGATGAAAAGAAATCAGAATGAAAAGAAAAGTTACATTTTTCGGTCAAAAATAACGGAAAAAGAGCACCTTTAATTTAATCGTTTATGACAGCGCCCTCTAGTGTTAACAGTGTTTAACATGAACTGCTGGAAAATTCAGTCAATGGCAGGAAAGAATTAAAACTGCAACGTACAAAACAGATATTTGTATAGACATATCTCACGTAATGAATACCTGTTTGATTCAAATATTGGATCAAACTAACTAATGAACTCACTTCATTAAAGTGAAATGAAAACTTTCTAAATGTTTATTTCAGAACTTCACGAAGAGTGAGAGACTGAAGAGCTTCTACGGGTTTTGAGTACAAAACTCAGATGGACAGAAGGAGTTTGTGTCCACAGTCGAGGGTGAGTGAAGTAATCACATTCTTCACATTACACCGTACCAATGAAGGATCTTTAATTGTTCAAAAGAAGTCTCTTCTGCTCTCTAAGCTTGCATTTATTTGATTAAATATTCAAAACAACGAAAAAAAACAGTATATTGTTAAATATTATTTGTAATGTAAATCAGTGTTTTCTATGTGAATATATAGTAAAGTGTAATTTATTCCTGTGATCAAAGCTGAATTTATCATCATTACTCCAGTCTTCAGTGGCACATGATCCTTCAGAAATCACTATAATATGATGATTTATTGCTCAAGAAACATTGATTCTTTTTTTTTTCAGTCAGCAAAACTGAATTACAGAATAAAAATAGCAATAGTATCTGTCCAATTGCTGTTTTTTTTTTTAAACAAAACATATACATCTTTGAACAATTAGGGAGAGAAAAACGTATGCATTACAAAATTATACAAATAACTCCATTGTTTGGGACATAAAAGGAGAGGATAGGGAGGACGACGGAAAAACATTGATTCTTTGATGAATAGAAAGTTGAAAAGAGCAGCATTTATCTGAAATATAATCTTTTGTAACATTATAAATGTCTTTACTGTAACTTTTTTATCAATTTAATTCATCTTCATCATATTATAGTGATTTCTGAAGGATCATGTGACACTGAAGAATGGAGTAATGATGCTTTGATCACAGGAATAAATTACACTTTACTATATATTCACATAGAAAACAGACATTTTAAATTGTCATAATATTTAACAATATAATAATCAATATAATAATCAAATAAATGCAAGCTTAGTGAGCAGAAGAGACTTCTTTTGAACAGATTAAAAATCTTCCCGACCCCAAACGTTTGACGAGTAGTGTATGTCATGTGTATTCTACGTCTTTATAGAATTTTATAGCAGATATATTGTTCTTTTTTCAAGCTTGTCATGTGTGTTTTGTACTCTCACACACAGCGTATGATTTCCCATCTACGCGACTCAATGGCACCGGAGAAAAACGCGTTTGAGTGGAATCGTCCTTCAGTTCCTCACTCGCCCGAGCCGTCGAGACCGGCTTCCACACCGCACTCTTCTTCATCAACGAAGGTTTACAATAATAATATACTGGCTTTTACAGCTCTTTATTATATTGATTTACCATTTGATTCCTTTAAGGCGAGACACCTTGGTGAATATGTAAAAAAAATATATCTAATAGATATCACCATACTTCACCCGTTGATTGATTACATTAATAATTCCAAAAAATGTTTGTATTACAAGTCTTCTGAAATGTTATGTTTCAATATGCAAATGAGGTGTTGTCTAATTAAATATGCACTAATTTGCATTCATTTAGAATAAAACTCATTGGAACATTGGATAAAGCCAGGTTCAAAATTCTTGTTTCTATATATATATATATATATATATATTCAATTTAAAGGTTTGTACTAAGGGGATTTTGGATTTCTCTTTTTATTACTCATAAATCGGTAAATACTGTAAAAAATAAATAACTTTTTACCATTTTTTCATGTATAAAATCAGGAAAAATTTATATATGAACAAACCCCTCTGTAAAAACCTTCAGAATATAGATCAGAATAAAAGTGTAAAGTTTGGTGTATGGTGAGTGTCACTGAAGTGGAGATTTCTGGCTCAATGTAGGAGGAAAAACTCATTTTGGAGAAAAACAGCCTTTAAATATATAAACTGTAATTGAAATCTACTGACGCAAATAGATAAAGTGAACTAAAACATAGAGTTAAAAGTGTATTTTGGACGTTTTTCTTTCCACTATTCTGAAAAGCCCATAAATCTCCACATTGACAGAGTCATGAAAGCACAGTGTCTCTTCTAATGTAATAAATGAACATTATGAATAATAAGTTTTCTCTTTTACAGCGAGGAAAAGTTTCCACCGTTTCCCCAGTGTGGAGGAAGAGGAGAAAGCCTTGATCTATAACTATAAACCGGAGTATACCGGATCTCTCAGTGCCTTTGAACAGATCTATTATTTTGATTAAGGAAATCTGTGTTAATTTCATTATTATTATTATTATTTACATATTGGAACTGCACATACTCTGCTGTGATGTGAAGATTGTGAAGATGATCAATCAAATGAATTATAATGGAGATTTTTTTTTTTTTGATATTTCAGAATTTAATAATTCACAATCAACACAAACAACAAACATTTGGCATGTACACAAACATGTACATATACAAAAAAATTATGTAGAATCTGTAGTGTTATAAAACATGTGCGCTGATTAAAACATTAACAGAAAAATAAAAAAATGCGTTATGCAAAATACAATGTCATATTCACTTCTTTTGACTCATTCTTGACGTTCATAGTCGTTTTACGGTTGGAAAAAGACACAAAGTGATGATGTTTTTATCTCTTAATGAACACACCTGATCATTTATATAATCATATGCACACACGTACACAAAACTATTACCAGAGCATACAGTGGCAATGTCAGTCATATCTATAACTTTAGAAAAAAGTGACTTAAAGGTAAAATATGTAGGAATTTTGCAGTAAAATATCAAAAAAAACACTAGGGCATGTTATATATTTTGTTTTTAGTTGATTACTTACAATATCCCAAATGTTTCCAACTATTTGTAAATCGTGAGAAAATTGTGATTTTAACCAAGGAAATGGGGCGTGTGAGCAGCGGTGAGGAGTCGCCAGTCAATGATGTCATATCCGCGTTAGCCCGGTTACCACCATTGTTTGACCTCGTACTGCAATAGTAACCATGGCGACAGACGTGGACAACTAACCGGGTTATGCCCGTTATGCCTAGCAGGACGCTCATGGATTTGTTCAAACATTATGGCACCATGGCAAGCAGACTTTGAGACAAAAAGAGGACTAAAACGCAGATCAACATGTTTCGAGATGCCGAGAGCTCCACGTCCGCGACTAACTTAGACTTGACAGAGAAATATTCCTACATATTGTACCTTTAAATCTCAGTTTTTCTGTTAGAAACAGCAAATGCAACTTTCTTATATTCACATATCTTAATTATCCCATAACATTAACCATCAATCTAACATAATCTATAAATCTGTCTTTAATATTACTGTTGAGCCCTAAAAAACACATCCTTCTGAAACATGATTTCAAATCATATTTGCTTTACCTAAATTAAGATCTTGAATATTAGGTGATTATGTTCTCATGTTACGCACAACTCAAAACAATATGATTCACAGAACTTGTACATTCACATTGCCTTGGAAGTTTGTGGTTTATGAAAACTGCAGAGAGCGCACTGATTGGCTGTTGACCTACTCTTCGAGCTCTGTGATTTGCTGTTATCCGGGTGAGAGAATCTGCCTCTGTGATTGGCTGAGCTTGGGGTGCCAAACGTGCACGATGAAGATGAGTCTGAATCTTCTGAAATCTTAACCAGACTTCATGCTCGAACGAGTCGTCAATTAATAATACTTTTCCTAATTCCCACTCCCTGAAACACGATCAACAGTCACTGAATACATTGAGTCATCCAACACATTAATGAACTGTTTCATGAACGGGTCTGAAGATGTATATATATTCAATTCAATTCAAGTTTATTTGTATAGCGCTTTTCACAATACACATTGTCTCAAAGCAGCTTTACAGAAAGTGCATTTCAGAAATGTACAAAGAAAAATACAGTTAGTTAGTCATGTATAAATTTAGGCATAACATGTCGCCGGTGTTTAGTCGTCTCTTCACAGGCGTCGAGTCGTCTCTCCACAGGCGTTTAGTCGTCTCATCACAGGTGTGTTATATATTATATATATATATATTTATATATATATATATTATATATATAATATATATATATATATATATATATATTATATTATATATACAGTATATAACTGGATTGCTCTGGAAAGAAGTAACCTGGCTGATTTTCTGGTAAGTAACCTTTCTGAAGTAACCTGGCTGATATAATCAGCGGCTGCAACATATGCGCAGATGGTCTTTTATTTTATGTTGGACTTTTATTTTGACAAATGGCGCGCATAAACTGACATCACTTCCGGCGGTGAAGGGATTTCCGTCAACAACACAAATACATTGCTCAAAACATTAATGACGATCAGAAACTGGCTAATCTTGATCTATTGAGCTCGCTGGAAAGTTTAAAGTCTATCATAACAATTTTCAGAATTCGCACCCGTTCTACAAGTTTCACACGTAAGACAGAACATTATTATTGTTATTATAATAACTTCTGAATATCTCGCTTATGAACTTATTTTACGAATAATTACACTTGATATTTCTGTAAATTCAGTGTTATTAATTCCACTGTTAATACACTAGAGTTTTCTGGAGAAGCTTTATTTTCATTTAATCATATCATAAGACTGACTGCTACTGTGTTTTTACTATGGTAACGTTACAGTGAGTGTGTTATGGTCATAATATCATGGTATTCACACACTGTGGAGCTGAATAGTGACGTGTGTTTTTATGTAACGTCGCCATGGCTTTTATGGGGAAAAAAATCATAGCATTACACTCATCTGATGTGAATGAATGGCAGCGCCCTGTGTCAAGGTGTGTGTGTGAGAGAGAGAGAGAGAGGAGAGGAGAGAGAGAGAGAGAGGAGAGAGAGAGAGAGAGAGAGTGTGTGAGAGAGAGAGAGAGAGAGAGGAGAGAGAGATGAGAGAGAGAGAGAGAGAGAGAGTGAGAGAGAGAGAGGTGTGTAGAGAGAGGAGAGAGAGAGAGGAGAGAGAGGAGATGAGAGAGAGAGAGAGAGAGAGTGTGTGTGGAGAGAGAGAGAGAGAGAGAGTGTGTGTGGAGAGAGAGAGAGAGAGTGTGTGTGTGAGAGAGGAGAGAGAGAGAGATGTGGTGTGTGGGAGGAGAGAGAGAGAGTGTGTGTGTTTGTGTGTGTGTGAGTGAGGGTGTGTGTGTTGGTGTGTGTGTGTGGTGTGTGTGTGTGTGTGTGTGTGTGTGTGTGTGTGTGTGTGTGTGTGTGTGTGGTGTGTGTGTGTGTGTGGGTGTGTGTGTGTTGTGTGGTGTGTGTGTGTGTGTGTGTGTGTGTTTTCAGTATCAGGGTACCCGGGGTCTTAAAAGCCTTGAAAAAGTCTTGAATTTGATCATCTTAAATTAAGGCCTTAAAAGTCTTGAATTTAGTATACAAAGTCTTGGATTTCGTTACAAAGGTCTTATATTTTTTATTGCCTTTGCTAGGTTCATACTGTAACAAAATTAACTGTTACTAATGTAGGCCAATTCAAAATGTATGCACGCAGCATTGAGTCAAAGAACGTATACTCTTTGGTTGAGTGCACCTCGCGCTCCACGTCATAGCAGAAAAAGCGATCGCGTGCGCACCCGTTACTATGGTTACTAGGCAAGTGAGGTACAGAACAAGATAGTACCTAGCCTAGTTTAACCCGCTGTGGCCACAAATGACAAAATTTAAACCCCAAATAAGAGCTTTTCTGTTAAAAGAACATATTTTCCACCCGGTCTTTTCAATAGTATCTGGCAACCATGCGCGCGCTCTCTCTACTACACTGCTGAAGAAGCGCGGATGATCTGAAAACACAGACAAGCTGGAGTTCAGCGATCTTTATTTAAGATTTTCTACTTAAATTAAAGTGTCATTCAGTTGGTCTGTGTTCTGTCACGAGCCACTTGCGCTGTTTGTGCGACTAAATCTGCGATCAAAATGCAGGCTGATATCCAGCAGTGTTCATACGAGCAAGAATGCAATGTTTCCTGTGCAATCCACACGATTTCAAATGTGACATTGATTTTATACAACAGTAAAAAAGAAAAGAAAAAAGGGTAACATTAAACATGTACTACATTTAAAACAGCATTATCAGGCTTGCTCTATAACGAAATATGTGGCTTTGAACGAATCGTGAGATTGAATGAATGAATGACTCAGACTCATTCATAAAGATAGTGAGTTACCGCCACCTACTGGCGATTTTAATGTTTTTTAACATTGCCAATTTAATGAACATTGTTTTATTTAAAGCATTATTTTTATTTATTTTTTTAAGTTATTACAAAGGTAAAAAATGAAATTGGAAAATGTATTTAAGTGGGCAAATCTTGTCCCTTAATGGAAAAGGTGTGAGTGCAGTCTAAGTGGAAGAGAGGGGGTCCAGGGGTACAGCACTCTAAAACACTGGAGAACCACTGAACTTAGGAAAAGGGATAATTATGTAGAACTGCACAAATGCTACTGCTTAAGAGTGCCATGTCAATAATTTCTCATAAGCTTAATTGAATTGGCCTAGAGAGAATAATTATGACATTTTCTGATGTGCAAAAATGCAAAGACTTTTCGTCAACTACAACTATAAAAAACAGGATGACTCAAATGTGATTAAGACCAATAAGCATTTTCATCTGAAGACTAAGACTAAATCAAAAATGGCTGCCAAAATTAACACTGGCCTACATACACGTGCGCGCTACAATGCTGTTGCGTATGTATTAAATATTAAGTCAATTTAATACATAATTTAATATAATTTAAGTAAAATGTTTTATTTAATTCAAGTAGCCTCCTTGTACATAATTATTTTCCAGGGTTTAAAATGTATACAGATTTGACATTTTCCCCTCATACTTCTGTCGGAATGGGTACGAAGTTGGCATTGAATTTCATTTGAAATGGTATTAAAAAGGTCTTAAAAAGCCTTGAATTTAAGATGGAGGATCCTGGGGGTACCCTGAGTATGAACCCTCAGGGGCCGCGCAGGGGCTTCAGCGTTCAGTAGTCAGACCTCATGTGTGTGTGTGTGTGTGTGTGTGTGTGTGTGTGTGTGTGTGTGTGTGTGTGTGTGTGGTGTGTGTGTGTGTGTTCAGTATGAACCCTCAGGGGCCGCGCAGGGGCTTCAGCGTTCAGTAGTCAGACCTCATGTGTGTGTGTGTGTGTGTGTGTGTGTGTGTGTGTGTGTGTGTGTGTGTGTGTGTGTGTGTGTGTGTGTGTGTGTTTCAGTATGAACCCTCAGGGGCCGCGCAGGGGCTTCAGCGTTCAGTAGTCGGACCTCATGTGTGTGTGTGTGTGTGTGTGTGTGTGTTTCAGCATGAACTCTCAGCACCGCAGGGGCTTCAGCGTCCAGCAGTCGGACCTCATGTGTAAGAGCGGGTGCGGTTACTATGGTAACGCCGTCTGGCAGGGCCACTGCTCCAAATGCTGGCGCGAGCAGAACCAGTGTACGAGAGCCAAGCAGATCGAGGAGGACCGCGCGCTGGCCGAGAGGTGAGCGTGTGCGTGTGTGTGTGTGTGTGTGTGTGTGGTGAGTGTGTGTTTGGCTCTGTTGAGTTGTGCTCAGCTGCTGTGTGTGTGTGTGTGTGTGTGTGTGTGTGTGTGTGTGTGTGTCAGGTTACAGAGAGAGGAGGAAGCAGCAGCAGCGCACGCCAGCAGCCAGGAGGGGGCGCCACCACAGCCCGCAGCCTCCAGGACACACACCGTTCCCATGGTGAAGAGGCTCTTCACTCCCGCTCCCAAAACCCTCGCACGGAGAGGTACGGCCACCACCAGTTTACACACCGCACTGCATCACATCCTAAAGGGTCCTATAATGCCCTTTCACAAGATGTTAAATAAGTCTCTGATGTCTCCAGAGTGTGTATGAGAAGTTTTAGAAGTAATACCCCACAGATCATTTATTATTGCACGTTAAAATTATCACTTTTTGAGGGTGAGCAAAAACAAGCTGTTCTTGTGTGTGTCCCTTTAAATGCAAATGAGCTGCTGCTCGACACAGAGGACACAGATCATAGACATAATATATACATAGACGCCCTATTGGCCGCTTTGGAGCGTTGCTGCGATACGTCAACGTGTCCGCCATTTTGCTCAGGTCAAGACTGCGCTGTGAACAAATGCAAGTAAACGGGTGAACTGCGGTTTTCCTGGATAAAAACAATAATAACGTTTACATTTATCAGCCGATTATAGTGGTTTGTACGTGGTGTAACAATATTACTAATTATATAATGACCAAATACAACCCAAAAAATCTTTCAGTCTTGTTTGTGAAAGGTAATTCCCCGAGACCTGTTTTCAATTGTGTGGCGACTTGTACAGCCCCACGCAGAAACGAAACAGGCATTTTCCTCAATTCCCGGTATGAGAGGTATGGGCAAGTAGCCCTCCGCAATATGGCGGCGTCGTTGATGTACGCTCCAGCGGCCAATAGGGTGTCTATGTATTTATTATGTCTATGGCACAGGTAGTGCGCTTATATCAGTCCCTCCAGAAAAACAGGATTAGTCTGCATATTTATGCGGGGGCATTTTTTCAAATACGCCGCACTTTCGCCGCATAAATTGCAGATTTACGTGCAAAATATGCATGATTTCATAATTCCTGCACTTACGCTACAAAAAAGTCACATATATCTCAGCAGAAAGTTGAAAAATGTTGCGTTTGCTTCACACAAGAGCCGCCGTTTCTCCCTGTTGCCATGGGAACGTTATGAAGTGACGTAATTACGCGACGTGAACATCATCGAAAAGCTGTAAAACAGGAGGCACACACTTTTATATTTTTATTATTTTTTACAGAAGTTGTAGCATATTCCTTTAGTAAAGCTCCAGAACTTGTTTGACTCATCAATGTTTTGTAAGTTTGATGTGTTTATTAAGATCTGGAATAAAACAAGATGAACTGAAATATTCCAGCACTTTCTGTGATGTAGTGTGCTTGCTTATCATAGGAAGTAATAAGAAATGACTCTTTACAGTAAGGTAGTAGCCTAGTGGGAACAGGGAACATCACTTTTTTTCTCTTTTTCATCAAACCGCAGTTTTAGCAAGTTCCAGCAATTTCATTGCATAAAATTGCATAAATATCCCGCATATTCCATCGCATTTTTTAAGAAAACGTGCCGCATAATCAAGGATTTTTGCCCGCAACAATCCCCCAAAAACTCCTCATTTTTCTGGAAGGTGATATATGCAGTTATAGATTGGGTCAGTCAGATTCAGTGCACTGTGATGTGTTGACAGACGCAGGAGCCACACAGACGCCCGTGAGCCAGAGCTCGTCCCTCAGCCGAGACTCAGACCTCGTCACGCAGACCTTCATCGACTTCCTCAAGACCATCCAGAAACCTGGATATGACATCTTCAGACAGTGCCACACCTTCACGGAGAACATCGCACGCAAAAAGGTGAAAAACATCCCACTGTTTTTGGATGCAGGAAAAGTGGTGAATCATATTATAGCTTATTGATCTTCATGTGTGTTTGTTTTGTGCTTGTGTTGTAGGCTGTTGTTTGTGACGATCTCTCAGACTCTGTGCAGGATTTCTATCAAAACATATCTGAATACCTACAGGCCAACTTTAAAGGTGCGACATGCAAAATCCAGCGTGACATGATCCATCACAAACTCGCTTTTTGCATTTTCTCATTTTTTAAATGAGACTTTAGATAATGTTCCAGTGTGATCCTACAAACCTCCCACTCTGTGTTTGTGTGACTGCCGTAGCGCATCAGTGTGAGTCTGTATACCGAGTTAAACATTGATCGTGATGCTTGCTTATTTGAACTGCTTGTTTATAGTCCCACAGAGCTGCTGTGAGTGAGTGAGTGAGTGAGTGGAGGCGGGGCTCATTTGCATATTCATAGAACCACATATACTATATGAGGCAAGGGTGTCGAGTTACACTCAAGCGATTTTAAGCCAAGAAGAAAAGGAAAAAACTTTGAAATATGCCATTTTGGTGATGAAAGATGAGTTTTAAGGGATAAAATGATTGACTACAGGGGGACTTTAATGAAGCAGGCCGTGTGATGTATGAGGAATGATGAAGGGACTCTACATGAAACACGTACAGCTCTGATTCTGCCGTCGTTCACACACCCTGCTCTACATATTCACATGCACCTGTCTCTCTGCCGGCCGTGTGTAAATGTGTTCAGGCTCTCCAGAAGTGATGGAGACTGTGATGGAGGAGGTGGAGCGCTATGTGATGGGCCGCCTGTATGAGCAGCTCTTCTGCCCGAGCACTCAGACGACGAGAGGAAGGACCTGGTCATCCGCAAGAGAATCAGGTGCGCTGAGGCTTCCCAGCTTTGTTTTCCGCTATTTTTATTTAAAGAAATGTATTTAAACATTTACTTACTGAATTTTAAAGAGCCAGGGGTTCAGGGACAGCCAAAATATTACATCACATTTGAATTTTTTTGAAGAAAATAATAATGATAAAGAAAGAAAGAAAGTAGAAAACATATATAGCCTAAATTAAACAAATAAATAAATGTGGAAATGTTGGTTAAACAGATCACATAAATATAACAACCCTCCCCACACAACATAAACGCTGGAAGCATCTGTAAGGTTGAAATGTGAAGAGTAATGTGTGTGTGTGTGTTTCAGGGCTTTGCACTGGGTGTCCATTGCGATGCTGTGTGTCCCATTGGACGAGCAGATCCCTAAAGTGTCGGACAGTGTGGAGAGAGCCATAACCGGTACAGACGTTACACACACTCACTGCTGACACCAGCAGATTTAGCATGAAACTCTCTTTATAACACAGACAGACAGTGGTTTGCTGTGAGACTTTCAGTAATCGATACACACACGTGTGTCGCTACATCAGCCGAAACATTAAGTCAAATTCAAGTCAAGTCAAGTATATTTATATAGCGCTTTTCACAATACAGATTGTATCAAAGCTGCTTCACAGTATCAATCAAAACAACTTAACAATGTTTGTTTATTACTGGAAAAAAGACATCCAAGTTTGGTAGAGCTGATCAATGGTATTAATGATTGGTTAATTAGTTTGAATATCCCCAACTGAGCAAGCCAAAGGCAACAGTGGCAAGGAACCGAAAAACTCCATCAAGTGACCTAATGGTGTGAACTATTGCATTACAGCAATAGTTCATTCAAACAGTGAAACGGTCATCATTTACTCAGCCTCATGTGCTTCCAAACCGGCATGAGTTTCTTTCTTCTGCTGAACACAGGAGAACATATTGTGATGAATGTTGATAACCAGATAGTTGACAGCACACATTGACTTCCATAGTATTTGTTTTCCTCCTATTTGTGCCGTCAGCCTTCTGGTTACCAGGATTCTTCAAAATAGCTTTCTTTGTGTTGAGCAGAAGAAAG
>CM070825.1:5406194-5479848 GCA_036326025.1 Chrosomus eos | reverse complement strand
TATTGTGATGAATCTTGATAACCAGATAGTTGACAGCATTCTTTCAGATAGTTGGTCGCTTATTCTTTCTTTGTTGTTTAAAATCCAATATTCCCGTAATACTGACTATTGACAGTCATTTAAGAGTTTAATAAAGAACTTTGTCTCGTCTTCGCTCCAAACACACCATCATCTTTAAAGAATGATTGACTGTCAGGTGACTAAATGTGGGAAAAAAAGTTTCTATTGCAGTTTTGTGAAATATTCCTTTTTTTCGAACTGCTTGAAAAAAAACATGGAAAGAAGCTTTAAGTCTACTGATTGCAAAGGCTCAAAGGGAGCATCCTGAAGTGCTCGTAGCACCAGGGAAAGGTCCCAAGAGGGTAAGGAGGGGGGTCGAGGAGGATTTAATCGTTTTGCCCCCCTAAGAAACCTGACGACCAGGTCGTGCTTTCCAACTGTTTTGCCATCTATGTGGTCGTGATACGCTGAAATAGCTGCAGCATGTACCTTGAGGGTGAAGGGAGACAGCCTTCGCTCCAACCCTTGCTGCAAGAAGGAAGGCACAGACCCTATCGAACATCTTCGGGGATCTTCTCGCGAGAAGAACACCACTCGACGAACAGGTTCCACTTCAGGGTGTAAACACGTCTCATGGACGGCGCCCGTGCTGAAGTGATGGTGTTAAGTGCCTCTGGGGGTAAGTCACCTAGAACCTCCACGTCCCGTCCAGGGACCAGACATGGAGTTTCCAGAGGTCTGGACGCAGGTGCCATAGGGTGCCCCATCTCTGAGTCAGTAGATTCTTCCTCAGAGGACTGTCACGAGGAGCATGAGTTCTGGGAACCAAGTCCGGGTGGGCCAAAAGGTAGCCACCAGAAAAACCTGCTCCTCGTCCGCCCTGACTTTGCACAGTGTCTGCGCAAGTAGGCTCACTGGGGGAAACGCATATTTGCAGAGGCCCCGGGGTGAGCTGTGTGCCAGTGCGTCCGTGCCGAGTGTTCCCTCGCCCAGGTCTCTGAGGAGGCAAACAGGTCTACCTGAGCTTTCCCGAACTCTCCCAGATCAGCTGAACCGCCTGGGGGTGGAGTCGCCATTCTTCCGGAAGCACAGTTCGTGATAGCTCGTTGGCCACACCTTTGAGCAAGCTGGGAACATACATGTGAATGGCTCGAAGCGACCTCAGATGCTTCTGACTCCAGAGGAGAAGATGGCGGGCTAGTTGCGACATGCGACGGGAGCGTAGACCACCTTGTCGGTTGATGTCTGAGTGACCTACGTTGTAGTGACTGACCGATAGGAAACAGCATTTATCTGAAGTAGAAAGCTTTTGTAACATTACACATAAAAGAAATAAAAAAAAAGAGGGTAAAAGTAATCGATACTTTTATTTAATCATACTATGATTTCTGGAGGATCATGTGACACTGAAGCCTGGAATAATGATGCTGAAAATTCAGCTTTTGATCACAGGAATAAATTAAATGGTGACAGTTTTATAATGTTTTTGTCAATAGACTTGATCGACTTGGACTCTAAGAAGGTTCCCAAGGAGAAGCTGGCGTGCGTCACCCGGTGTAGTAAACTCCTCCTGACGGCCGTCCAGGGCAGTGTAAAAGCTGCCGCCTCAGCGGACGACTTTCTGCCCACGCTGGTCTATATCGTGCTGAAAGCCAACCCGCCCCGCCTGCACTCCAACATCCAGTACATCACCCGCTACTGCAACCCCAGCCGCCTCATGAGTGGAGAGGACGGATACTACTTCACCAACCTGGTAACATTCACTGCTTAAGACACAAAGAACTCCGATTGTGCAAACTAAATGAGAATAAATCCGCAACACTTCTGTCAAGTGTTAGATCGTCCATCACACCACTAGAAGCACTAGCATGTAGAGTGTGTCGTCTTGCTGTGTTTGTGCTCCAGAATCCTGTGTGTTGTTGAGATGTGTTTCTGTGATCACATTGCAGTGCTGTGCCGTGGCGTTCATCGAGAAGCTCGATGCGCAGTCGCTGAACCTGAGCCAGGAAGACTTCGAGCTCTACATGTCCGGCTCTGCGTCTTCATCGGGTCCCAAGGCCTCCTCGTCTGCTCACGGCACGAGCGTCCCGCCGCCGGCCCCGAGGACTGAGCCGGGGCCAGAGGAGGCTGACCTCATCGAGTGGAGCGAAGGCCAGGAACTCTCTGTGATGGGCATTTTGGACGCGGCTCCTGTACGGACACACGCCTCTGCCTCCTCCACCATCGACTCGGACAACATCGGCGGCGATAGCCTGCCTCCTCCGCTACAGCCGCAGAAGTTCTCCAGCTAGCGGACGCAGCGTTAGCCTGCCGCCTCCGCTACAGCCGCAGAAGTTCTCCAGCTAGCGGACGCAGCGTTAGCCTGCCGCCTCCGCTACAGCCGCAGAAGTTCTCCAGCTAGCGGACGCAGCGTTAGCCTGCCGCCTCCGCTACAGCCGCAGAAGTTCTCAAGCTAGCGGACGCAGCGTTAGCCTGCCGCCTCCGCTACAGCCGCAGAAGTTCTCCAGCTAGCGGACGCAGCGTTAGCCTGCCGCCTCCGCTACAGCCGCAGAAGTTCTCCAGCTAGCGGACGCAGCGTTAGCCTGCCGCCTCCGCTACAGCCGCAGAAGTTCTCAAGCTAGCGGACGCAGCGTTAGCCTGCCGCCTCCGCTACAGCCGCAGAAGTTCTCCAGCTAGCGGACGCAGCGTTAGCCTGCCGCCTCCGCTACAGCCGCAGAAGTTCTCCAGCTAGCGGACGCAGGTTAGTGTCAGGATCAGTGCTCATCTCAAACAGCGCTTCTTTAGAAGGGGATCCGCAGTCATGTTCGCTTTATATCTCACTCCAAAGTCAAAACACATGAAGTTGAAGTATAGTTTTATGGCCTTTACGATTTTTTGTGTCATTGTGAGAGAAAAATATTACATTACATTATAAAGTATTTATACATCAGGGTGGTTTTTGCTGTGCTGCATTTAATTTGTGTAAATATAAATATTGCAGTAATGAGAATCACTACTGAGAATGAGACTGAACTGTTTAATATCGTTTTGAAAATTGTTGCAATGCCAAAAAATCTTAACAGTCCCAAAAATAATTTATTATTTATATTTCTTATTATTTTGTTCATTCTGGGAATGTTTTGATTAGATGTTCACTCTGATATAGATGTATAGATTCTCTTGTTTTTAAATTTATGATGTGTGTATTTAGACAGATTCATAAATGACCATCGTTTTTTGCACTGTTTTTAATGCTTTATGCAAGCCACTGAAGTATGAGAATACATAACTTATTAGAGTAGTATATTACTTATTTCAGTTTTTTATTTCAAGTTTCCTGGCCATCATTATTGGTTATTTGAACTGAGAATGAAAAACAAGGACAGAGCCGGTGTGGTTTAGGATCATATATCTGCCCTGTCACTCAAAACCTGCAGTGATGTGATATTTATTATGATCATGGTTTGGTTATGGTTATGCTAGCATTGGTTACAGCATGCTGTGATGAACAGTACTTCTGCTGCAGGCAAAGCTTGAATCCCAGGTGTGGTTTAATAGGCTCCGGCTTTAATCAATATAACAAATTAATCTTTAACACGGTACTCCTAAATAAATAAATAAATATATATATAATCAAATATTTATTTTCTGCATATTTAACTTTTAAGAAATGCTGTTACAGAAGAAAAAAAGTTTTATGATTTAGAGTTAAACGACTTGAACTTATTTTAAAGCTACTTTTTGACCACTTGTTCTATGAAAAATATTGCTTATGCATGCAAAAGTTCAACATTTTCTGTGGTATATGTAATGACCCATTGTGGACAGATTGTAACCTCATTTATTTATCTAAATGATCTAGGTATGGAGCCAGAAATATGCTATTTAAAAATGATCAATAAATTGAGCTACTGAAGGAACAGAAAACACTGGTGACTGATTTGATCTCCAGCCCTGTTTACACCAAGTGTGTGTTTTGGTCAATAAATTGAAATGAAAGAGCTGAAATGCTGAAAATGCACCTGTAATGTACCTGTATACCTGTAATGACTGAACTTTAGATAAGTTTCACATGATCTGTCACCTCATTTTCATATCAGACAGGTATGAATGTGCTTCTCCAGTTATTTGAGATGTTGATATTTAAAGCTGCACGTTTAGACCCTTGTTTTAGCACAGTGGTTGATTGACAGCTCAGTAGGGGGTCCTCTTCATTTTAGTTTGTAGGCACTCAACTCTAGAAGTCATCTATGAGCACTATTATTACCATCCTTCTTTGATATCCCCTACATAAAAAAAAAACACATTTTACGCCCGCCATCTTGCAACGGTCAGCGTATCGTCACTCACAGTAAGAATCATCATTTTACTGGTGAGAATTTGTTGGTTTGTGTTTTTATATGCCTCAAATCAATATTACATGTTTTTACCATTGTAATTTTAATGTTTTTACTTTTACTATGGTAACTTTTTAATGTCAGCTGCCTCCTTCGTCTCGTTGTATTGTGTTAGTTTAGCTAAATCATCTACTGGAGTCTATTTCATATATAGATATTCATACATGCATCTACAGTTGCAGACTGTACTAATGATGTCTGAAAGGCAGGCAGAGATACAAGCTGAGACAGTGGAATAATCAGTTTGAAATTATATATAGAGCTGCGTTTAGTGGTAGGAGAAGCCATACGCCTTTATGATCGTGCCCTGTGAAGTTGTGTAAATAGAGAAAAGAAGAGGAGCGAGCACTGAACCCTAAGGCACCCCAAAGATTAGCTGAAACTTTGCAGGTATGCTGATATAAAAGTAATTTTAGTACATTATTCTTAAATTCTGTTTGTGTAAAAAAAAAAAATAATAATATATATATATAAATTATATATATAGTTTGAAAAGCTCTACTTTTATAAGCTCAGATTAAGCGATTATATGTGTCATATATGTGTGTAATATATATATATATATATATATATATATATATAGATATATATAATTACACGCATATATAAGACACATATAATCGCTTAATCTGAGCTTATAAAAGTAGAGCTTTTCAAACATTAAAGTTTCTGAAGTGTGCTCTTTCGATATATCTAATGTGACATTCATGTGTCCTCACTGGAGGATTAGAAAACCATATGTAGGGTGATGACCCAGAATGTTCCTTTGGTTATAGGGTATCTTTTATCATCTATTACTTTAAATTCTCATTCCTATAGTGAAGTTATATAGTTGACCCCAAATAAAAAGGTCATCCTTTGCTTGCCCTCATGTTCTTCCAAACCTGATTGACTTCATGAATCCCCTTTGAAACTCAAAAATAAACTTTTTTTTTTTTTTTTTTTTTGCATACTTTGAATAAAAGTATATGAAAGAAACCGTTTGGATGAACTTTACGTAGCCTAGGTTTCTAAGAAAATCATGTAAGGAGATTGTTCTCATAGTGCTGACAATCCCGGGTAGTGCATAGACAACTTATTACCTTTAAATTACCTTACTATCATTCCAGTGTTCATGAGGGCGAGTCCTTTCTTTCCACAGAGTAGGCCACACTTGTCTATATTTCTCATGCGTTTATTGAATATGCTAAAAGCTGTACCTTTGTTATTCTGGCTTTTTTTCTTCCAAGATGATCTTCAGAAACCAGCCGCACCTTCAGTAATAAAATATACAATCATACTGGCGTGTCACATTCAAAACAGTCCTGTAGCAACAGAGTCACTTTTATAAGGATGGGTCTGAGATTCAGTGCTGGATGTAAGAAAACATTTCTTATATTTCTCTTTTAGTTTTTAAATAATTCATAACACAAAATGTCTTAATTTTTAATATTAACAATGTGTCAAATGTTTAATACAAGATAAGTTGAACACTCCCCAGTTGGTGATTGTGCCGGGGCAGGTCATTGTTGGGAAGTATGTAACACCCAGCTGCATGTAAAAGGGAAAGGCCTTATTATGGAATACTATTGCATGAAAAACAACACTTGACTCCAACACATAAACTACACATTGGGAATTGAAACGTGTTGGGAAAGAGGATGCTGAGCCATGCCAAAGCTCTAGAGAGTTGCCTTGCTTTGCATTAAATATCCCATTAGGCTTTGGAACAGGACTTAAACTGAGGACGTGTCAAACACAATGATCAAACTTCATTTCTGTCTTTGTGTTCAGAAAAGCACAATTTTAACTGAGGAAGTAAAGCCTTAATCAAAGTGATATTCCTTGCTTGATTTTATTATTAAGTGCTCAAAACCCAACAACCCAAAGCCTACATTGTAATTTAAGTTTCATACAATATATTACATATGATTTGATGTTACAGTTTATGTTTATGTTGTTGAATCTGCGAGTAATGAACTGGTTATGGAATGATGCGAGTGGAATAATCAATATACCCTGCCTTAGAGGCTCATTGATATGTAACTAATTAAAAAGAAGCTGAAATAACACGTGACGTACAGGATCAATCAGTTAAACTTTTTGTTGTCAAAATGCTGGATCTCTGATCTGTAAATAAAGACAAAATAATTGACTAATTATCTAATTGAAAACTATTTTTCTCATAAGAAAGTTTTACGATATACTTACTGTCCAAAACAGTCTGTAAAGAGATCCACAGCGCTCCTAAAAACACAAATTGTGCACAATTTGGTGGATATGTATTTTTGGTGTTTTTCCCCAAAATAAGACATTTATTTTTAAAATCAATTTAGCCTTTCTGGCGTGGTTAATACAATGGAATGAATAGTGTTGGCTGATGCTCATTTAAACAGTACACTTCTTTCTCTTTATAATAACAACACTAAATCTAATTCCTCCCATGTCCATATCATGTAATGTTCAGTTCAAGGTCTAGCCCTGGTTTATACATGGAGAGGGCGTTAGTCAGGGTAGAGCAAGAACCCAGAGAAGGTGCTGTCATCCTCGCTGCTAGAGTAGACACCATTCCAGTCTCTCAGCGTCTCTACCCATACCTGGTCTCCGACATCTAGCTTCAGGATCACTAGATTGGATGCCTGGTCAATGTCTTGACCTTGTAGAGTGTCCCTCGAACGTACCTTACGCACGCCATTCACCACCAAAGAAGCACGAAGTGGCTCTTTTCTCACCGTGATCTGGTAGGAGAACACATAAACTCCTGAGTAGGTGCAGTTGAATTTGCTTGTGACAATGTCATAATGGTTTTCTCCGTTGTAGAAGATCTTGTCGAAGCGAACTGGAAATCCCGAAGGAGGAAAAGACTTGCTGGGATATAGGCCAACGCTGAAAGCAGAACGTACTCTCGATTCACTTTGGCCCATAGCACCCTTCATTCCCCGTAGGCCTCGGTCTCCACGTTTCCCTTGGGGGCCGCGGTCACCCCTTATTCCCCTCATACCTCTTATACCTTTGGTTCCTGTTGGCCCACGTGCTCCTGGCTCTCCCTTTGCTCCAGGAATTCCTGGTTCTCCACGTTCTCCGGCAATGCCTGGAGTTCCATGCATGCCATGTTGCCCAGATGGACCAGGGTCTCCACGCACACCTGGTGGTCCAGGGTCACCTTGCTCACCTTTCAGGCCCCTATCACCAAGTAACCCGCACTCTCCTCTATCCCCTTTTTCACCCTTTTCACCAGTCATGCCTTGGTGTCCTGGAAGTCCATCTCTGCCTGGATCTCCCTGATCACCCTTTGACACATTCAGATTCGGATCTCCTTTTTCCCCTTTAGAACCTTTGAATCCTGGCAGGCCAGCTGCACCCTTCTCACCTTTAATACCCATCTCACCTGTTGAGTAAACACATAGGCGTTATTCGCAAACACCGGACGTAGCTAACCGCGTTGCTACTATTGTTGACATGACATCTGTCCTGCCCCTAGCCGCACGCAGATTTGAGTTGAGGTGAGCAGTAGCCTAATGGCTTCATCTCGTCGGTATCAAGAGAAGATAAGCTTGATTGGTGTGGACCCAAATCAAATAGACCCAACAGCCTTAAGTAAAGATCCGACTAACTTTTACTAGGATCGTTGTAACAAAAGAACACAGTATCACACAAGCACTAATTCCCTACCTAGTATCAATGAGGCATATATCAATAACGTTATCTGTGGTAAAATGATGGGAACAGACTTTGCCGTGGGTAGTTTTATCCTAGCTAGCCACAAGTCTCTCCTGCGCTGGCTCAACTCCTCTGTCTCACTCCCTTCACATTTTCTGACAGTCAGTATCGCATAAAAACTAACTCTGGGGTTCTTATTGCTGTTGTTAGAACAGCAGTGTATAGGCGGATCTTTTGTGACGTTATTGTTTGTTTGTCGCGTTGCATCATGGGAATCGTGTGGCAGGAAACACAGCTAGAAACCTGCAATTTGATTGTTTTGCACGTTTGGAGGAGGATTTAGAGAAGAGGATGGTTCACTCTTGCTGTGTGGTCGATTGTACGGCTCGTTGGGGGCCTGATAAAAAGTTTTTTTCGAATTCCCTCCGAAAAGCATTGCGAAAAACTAAAGAAATGGTTGCGTGCAATTAGGCGATTGAACCTGGACGCTCCGAAGAAAGCTTCTACTTTAAACATTAAAGCTGCTACATGACTGCATGTTTCTCCAAGACTGGATTTTAAAGAAGGAGAAATGTGTAAGCTGTGATATACAATTTTCACCATAGTACAGACGCCATTGAAAGTCTCACACTGAACACAATTGCATTTGTACAACAGTCACTACATTTTCAATAAATAAATAAATAAGAACACTGATTAATGAAGACTTCCCCGGCTTTGCAGTCGCAGTGAGCAGTGATTATTTCGCCGTTCTCTTTGGCGATCACCCACGGGAAATGCGAATCACGCAGTGACTCTGCTTGGCCAGGTCTAACCTCTGCTTTTAGCACGATCACTGCTTTCTGTTTGGCAGAAAAGATCGGCTCGACTTTTCAAGAAACAAAATAATCATAGGCCTCCAGACTTTTGAAAGCCTTTAATCTTTCATGAGTGAAGGGTCCAGGGGTTTCTATTTAATAAGAATAAATGTCTCCCCAGCAGATTGGTGGCCAAGACACGGGCGAGTCGGACCAACGTTTTTTTGTCATCCCAGATCTCATATGGGCTTCGAACTTTTGTCACCAATACAAATTTTGAGCTTGTCTCCAAACCCCCTCCGGTCTTCAGATGTTAAAGTGCTTATATATTGTGGATTTCGCCCGCTAACTCTCTTGAAAGTGCTCGTCGCGTCTTTACAGCCCGTCATACTGTTTGTATTGTTGCCACACAACCACTCGCTCATGCGTACAAAGATGTCAACAAAGATCCTCCTATTACACAACACACCATCGTGCTGTTTTAAAAAAAATACAGCGATAATACCATGGATAATACCGACACTGCCTCACTTGTCAATTGACAGACTGACAGTTGCCGCGGTTTCAACAACATGGCCGCCGCGAACATTGATGATGCAGATCGAATAACAACTATTGATATCTTATATTCATGTTGTTTGGTCTAACATTTATATTTCCATGGATAACTATGTTTACCTTTCATTCCAGCCTTTCCCTGGTTGCCTGGAGATCCTGTGAGTCCTATGTTTCCTTGATCACCTTTCTCTCCTGTTGCATTACAATACAATATTATATCTGATGACTGATTAAGGATAATATAATTTATGTAATATACCGCTCAAGAACTTACCTTTATCCCCTTTAGGTCCTGGAATGCCCTTTGGCCCTATTGGACCTGGTAGACCTTTGGGTCCAGGTGTTCCCTTTTCCCCAGGTGTGCCTACAATGCACAATTAAACAAAATTACAGATCCCAGGTCCCCATACCCCCCCCCCCCCCCCACCACCACCACCACATCTATAGTAAACAACACACTATTTAGTTTAATGGATAAAGGGATGACTTGATACATGTGTTTAGGGACGACTTGACTTAGCTGACCTGGAAGTCCTATGTCTCCTTTGAACCCTTGTGGGCCTTTCTCTGGAGGGCAGCACTCACAGAAGTTGAAGTAGCATTCGTTATAGTCGAGTGTGTAATTGTCTTTCGCTGCAGTGGGAGATACGGTTGTGTCTGTAGGGTAGTCTATATAGCTGTCGGCAGGAACGGTTGTGCTCTCTGTGATGTATGCAGGGAAGCGCTCTCTTGGTTTGGTGAGCTCCACAATCCGTGCTGTGACTGTAGGCTTGGCTGCATAAACAGTAGTTTGGACCACATCTCTAGGGGGTTTCTTGGTGTACTGGTACTTTGGCCTCTGAGTGGGCTTGAATGTGTCACACGAGGGTATAACGGTCAATGCTATTACAATTAAGAAGAAAGTGTGTACACAGACCATCCCCATTTTCTATCTGTAGAGAAAGAAGAGAGATGTAAATAATCACAGGATCATATGGTGGGTCTAATTGGTCAAAACATCACCTTGTAATGTGTTAAACCTTAATTACAAAAGCTGGTAAAAGAAAGGGAGCACACATAATTGATCAATTTTAATGCTAAACAAGTAATTCAGGGACATCTATATATTATCAATAATCACAGGATCATATGGTGGGTCTAACTGGTCAAAACATCACCTTGTAATGTGTTAAACCTTAATTACAAAAGCTGGTAAAAGAAAGGGAGCACACACAATTCATTAATTTCAATCACCATTTGATTGCATGCTAAACAACTTAAAATCAAACCAAATCATTGATGAACTTGTGTACGGAGCCTAATTCAGATATGGCAACACGTCACTAACATTAAAACTCAATGGCACTTACATCATGGTGTCATAATGTTAAGTCAAGTGATGCGCAAAAAACAACGAGGTTTAATGTTACTAGCATATCACCAAACTTGATTTTGACTCTGTATACATGAGTTGGTCAATGTTTTGATTTGATTGGAGAGTGAATAAGTTATTAAATTTCACTCTGTTCATCATATAAAGTTATTGTATTGCTTCAGAAGACTGGAGTAGTTTGGATCGGCTGGAGTTGTTTGAATCCCTTTTTTACGCTATCTTTATGCCCATTTTGACTTTCACTGCATGAACAAAAGCTTAAACATTCTTCAAATGTATTATTTTGTATTCCACAGAAGAGAGGAAGTCATACAAGTTTGGATCAACATGAACCTGAGTTTTATGTTTGGGGCGAACTATCACTTATATAACAAGTCATCTGAAAACAACATTGGGCCTAAACAGAAACTGTACACCTAATTTTGTGCTGTCAGGGTGACATTATATTATCAAACGTGAGAAGAACATTTTTCAGAATTTCTCCTTTAATGCTCAGAAAAAGAAAAATGAACATACTGCTTTACAACAATACCAATCTGAGCAAATAGTGACAGAATTTTCATTTTTGCGTGAACTATGCTGTTAAAAAAACAGTATGTTTTCATTTATCTTGGATATTAAAATGGCCATATTTGATGTAGCATTTTTAAAATAAATAATTTGTAAAATAAAAATTATAATAATACATTCCATTATTTGATAAGAGAGAGCCACAATGAAATACACAATGTAAGCATATATCCCCCTAATATTAAAAAGCATCTGCTAAATTAATAAATGTAAATGTTTTGGATTATAATTCATGTTCTTTGTTGCGGTCACAATTCTAGCCTGCTCGGTTGAATCTTTATTGATATTGGTTGATTCTTTGAGAACGCAAGCTGCAGTCAACACTTCTAAGGCTGTGTGTAAAGTCCACACCTTTAAGGACTCCCCCACCAAACGCCTATAAAATACAATGTACAGCTCCTTCATTCAGACTTGATGACTGCAGCTACCAACAGCTCGTGTTCTCAATAAAGAATTCTGACGACACAACGTAGTGTCCTGGTCTTTCACTTCTGAGTTTCCTATGGGGTAGATCCTTTAGTCTCTGGCTCTGGGATAGCCTTATTAGCAATGTTCGAGACACAGTCTCTCAGTTTTAATCTAGAGTCTAGACCAGAGATAGTCAACACTGATCCTGGAGAGCTTCATCTCTAACTCCAGTCAAACAAACCTCGGCTAATCAAGGAGTTTCATGAAAATAACTGCACACTGTAAAAAGTGAACATGCAGTTGTTGCTTTAAGGACGTTTTTCTACCTGATTCTACTTACAAATTATAATTGTGTTTTTGTAACCTATTTCAATCAGTTTGATGTAACATAAAACAAGGGAATGCTGTTTTAACTTAATTGAGTTATTGACCCAACAATTTCCATTAAAGATCTGGATGGATTAGGAGAGTAAATTAAGGGATTTAGTGTTAATGCATGCGTTTTTCAGTGAAAGGAAATGTTCAGTTGGACATTTAGAGGAGTTTCTGTTACTGGATTTTGTGGTTACCATTGTGATTGGGACACTGATTTATTTTAAATAAACTAATTTTAGTTGTGTGTAAAAATGTCTTAAATAATTAAGTTGAACATAAATAATTAAGTTCTAAGTTGAACTGACTAAACATAGTCTGTACTAAAGAGTAAATACGCATCTTTTCAGTCAAGTATACACCTACTCCCATTCTTCAATTCACAGTTATGCGTGTTGTCAGTAGGTCGTTATAACTCATAAGATAATGACCATTACAGGTACCATATTACCCTTTCTTTCTGACGCATACTTGATAATATCATTAAATCAGCAGTTTGCTAAATTTAATCTGTAGCATTTTCATAAGACTTTGCCCCTTCCACAGTTACAACAGTATATTTAGTTTTATTGTGAATAAAATGAAAAAAAAAAAATTAAACAGGACAAAAAAAACAGTCCAGCTGAGGCGACTGACAGAATGAAATGACTAGAAATTTATCTGCACGTCTGATAATATGGACGTGCAAGAGCAGTTTAATTATTACAGAGCCGTGAGTATGATTTATCCCGCTACTTGGTCAACTGCATGAGTCATTGTAAGGAATAGTGTGCTATACATGGTGTTGATTCTAGATCGAAGTTCTTGTCCTGAACTCGCAGCAATGGACAGACTCGGTCAGAAATCAGAGTCTCATTCCATCTGTTTTTCATTCAAAAAAGCTATTTTAAGAGGATTAATTCAGTTGCTCACTTCAGCATCATGTTTTTGATGGGAATGGTCTATCCATTGAAGCTGCGGGGTAAAGCTGCAAGAACTGTCACCAGCGACCAGCAAGAGTCAATGATTGTGATATGTATTATAGTCAACGAGACGTTAATTTTTAATAACTAAACAAAGTGGTTGAAAAGATGCTTCACTCGCGATCTTGAGTAAGATGCACCAGAGGAGAGTTACATTTACATGTACATAAAAACAGTTTTTTCTGTCGTTTGCAATTAAAGTGCTATATTATACATCTGTATTATCATTTTTTGTTGCCAATGTGTCGACAGTTGTACGTGACTTATTAGGACTGTCTATAAGACTTAGCACTATTTTTGTGAAGGATCCGGCATGGTTGTCAAAACATTAAAAACAAGAATAACAAATTTATACAAATGTCGGGAAACAATGAAAGAGGGCTTTGCTGTATTCTATGTTGTCATGTGAAAGAATAGGAGTCTTTATGCGCATCTAAGTGCTCACATCCGATCAATATGTCTATTGTAACATGTTTTTTATCAAATCCACAACAGAATTGAACAGTTAAAAATTATTTTAAGTATGCTTACAATATTGCGTTACCACCCTAACTTATCCATTGCCAGTGTTAATTTCACACAAAAGTAATATAAACAGCAAAGAAATGCAGCAGTCTCCCTGTAAAGAAAAGAATCTTTCAGCTCTGCATGTCTGATTCCCAATAGGAAAGAAAAAATGCATCTATCTAATATTTTTGCTTAAGTTGGGAATCTATCAGAGGAGCAGCCTATTGGTAATAAAGCGAGTTTCAAAAATATTATGTATTATAAGTTTGCATATTCTGAGAATTGTTAATTTGAAGTTTTGCCAGTGAAGTAAATGTCATGTTCCATTCGTCTGAATATACCATCATGTTAACACAAATTTATTCTCTCAACTTGGTTCCTGTGGCTGTCAGTCATAATGTAACAATATAGTTTACTCGTTTTAAAGTAACTTAAATTTTGTTGTAAATTTTATAAGTTACTTTACAAATATACTAAATAGTAATTTTAAACAGATGTGGTTACAACATTGAATTGAAATCTGGTATGGATAAACTCTTGGAGTTGAAGTTGTCGCGATTCTGCAGGTTTTTGGATCTGGAGTGTCGCGATTTCGTTTTCATATCGCATATCGTTAAAGCCCTAGTCATTTTTAGAATGTTAAGTTCTACTTCTGTATAGTTATTTTGGTGAAAGTAACTCAAAAGTAATACAGGAGTAATGTAACGCATTACAATTCTGAGACAGTAATATTGTAAGGTAATGAATTACTTTAAAATAACAGTATCATGTAATATATAATGTATTCCAGTTTGGAAGTAACTTGCACAACACTGACAGTTATGCTGTGTTAGTCAGTCAGGTCTGCTATATAACTCATTTAAGATTAAACTGAATATAAACACCTATTATTGGCCACAGCGTGTACTTGCATTTATATACCTTTCCTTTTCTGACACATCCTTGATCAATATCATTAAATCCATATGCAGTGTTGAGCTGCAAGATTGTGAGATCTGTAGCAGTTTTTATAAGACTATCTAGCACCTTGCCACAGTGACCACGTTTCTTTATGTCTATATTGTGTGGCGCTTTTGTGACATAGAATAATGGACCCCATGAATCAAGCCTTCTAACCAATTGCAAACAGGGACAGAAAAAATACTAGTCTTTCAGCTGGACGGCTGGACTCGGGGCAGCGTGACACATGATCTAGGGAGAATTTATTCTGCAACTCTCTGGCACTAATGGATGGACAGGTGCCAAGCACACAGCTTTCATAGATGTATAACAACACCGTATAGGCTGATTTATCAAACCTGCTACTTGGATCAAAACTTGTCATGTTTTTAGTCTTTGTAACGGAATAGTTTGTGACTATTACAGGTGGTGTTTGATTCTAGATTTCTGAAGCATTCATTGAGTCCTGAACCTGCCAGCTTAATATAACAGACTCGGTCAGGAAATCAGAGTCTCATTCCAATCTGTTTGGTGTCAATCCAAAAAAGCTTTTGTCCAAAAGAGCACCGATAATCTCAGGAGCTCACTTCAGCATCAACTGTTTTCTGATGGGAAATGGCTTATTCATTGAAGCTGCTTTTGAGGTAAAGTGAAGGCTACTGGCACCCAGCGACCATGACAAGCTTAGTTCTGGGAATGTGTGTGTGATGTGTTAGGGGTCGTTCACAGAGACGGCTTTTTAAAACTTAACACAGTGTCTTAAAAAACGAGGCTCTCACACGCAAGATGCTGAGTCAAAGACGTCAGTACAGCGGATGGTTACATATTAAAACAGTGTAGCACAAAAATACGTTTTGTGTGAACTGACTCTAAGTTGGGCAATGCTTAAAGTGGGTATATGTAACAATTTTCATGTATTAATCACTTTTTTTGTTGCCAATGTGTGAACAGTTGTAACGATACCGACGTCCTAGGCTGTCTATGAAAGACTGTAGACTGATTTTTATGTGAAGGACCTGGGCCGGTTGTGCCGAGAAAATCAAAAGGACAAGGAAATGAAACAAATGCTTATACAATGTTCAGGATAACAATGAAAGAGCCACTTTGTACTGTAATGTCTATGTGTCATGCAAAGAATAGGGATTAATTCCAACTATAGTCTCACATAGCCAGATCAATATAGTCTATAGTATCAAGTATACTTTATAATCAAACTTCCACAACAGTGTAATTTGAACAGTGTAGGGGAAAATTACTTTTAAAAGTAATGCATTACAATATTGCGTTACTCCCAAAAAAAATAACTATATGCGCTACTTGCCAAATGTTAAGGCTCTGTCACACCAAAAGTGAAATGAATAAGCTTCAGGCTGAAAGAAATGCAGATTTACGCCTGTACAGAAACAAACCTTTCAGCTTCTGCCATTCTGGATTACAGGACAATAGGACACAGGAGAAGAAAGTTCTAAATCTAATCTAAAGTAATTTTTGCTTATTAGTATGGTTGAATTAGATCATTGAAGGTCAGCAGCAAAGACATTGGTTAATTAAGTGAGATTTAAAAAAAAGTATATTATAGCTAATTATAAAAGTTTTGCGTAAAATTCTGAGATTGTTGGGGAATGTTGAATGTTTTCGTCCAAGTGAGGAGTAAATGCATGTTCACATTTGGTCTAGAACTAAAATGACCATCATGTTCACACACACACACTTTATTTCTCTCAACATGAGGACCGGAGAGCTGTCAGTCAATAAATGTGAAAAAGTAACTAGCTTTACTGTTTTGAAAAAGTAACTTAGATATTTTGTTGTAAATTGAAAAAGTAATGCGTTACTTTACTAGCTACTTGAAAAAGTAATCTGATTACGCAACTCAAGTTACTTGTAATGAGTTACTCCCAACATTGAATTTGAATGACGTCATCTGTCGACATGATGCTGGTGAAAACATATCCACATCACTGATCAGATGCTCTCTGAACCACTGCTTTCTCACCGCTGTCATTTTTGTTATGTGTTTATTTTGTTATTGAGAGGAAAGCGCACGAAACGCATATATACATGGGCGGTATCTGGATGTTCGTTAACCGTATAGCTGCAAATGTATTTCCAAATTATTTTTACTTCTAAATGAAGAAGGAAAGGAGCCTCGCCGTAAGTATATTGTGTCCTTGAATCACGTTCAGTCTCATGTACCTTACGTGTGGATGAGGAATAAGTTGCTGGCTGGCTGCAGTTCACTTAACAGCCACCGGTGTCGCTAATAACAAGAGTTTCTGAACTCTACATATAGCACCTTTAATATACAGTTGTCCCAAAAAAGTATATATCGACATTTTAGTGTCATTTATTGTAAAGACAGATAGCAAAAACACATTCATGTACTTTTTGGAGCTGCTGTACACCTCTGTAAACTGATAAACGAAGCTAAAAAAAGGAATAAAGGAAATTCAGTGTCTCTTATGTTTCCGACTGGAGCATAGGGTATAGAGTAAGGTATGCAGACCACAGCAAGGCAAGGGGCCGATACCCATCTGAAATGTGAGAGGAAGGGCTGCTTCAGGAGGGTAATACTCCACCTTGACCTGCTGGTGTCACTCCGCCATTCAACACAAACCCAACCATAGTGCTCACTTTACCCCAACCCATGCAAAGAGAGGCTCTGCTGAACACAGGCCCTGTGCCGCCAACCCCCCCATTCCTGAAAAGCCTTATGGGAGCGAGACAGGGTAAACCATAGGACACGGAGCCCGTATCACAATACAACCCCAGAGCCCCTGGTGCACTACTCCACAATCAAGAGCAACAGAGCGGACAGAAATAGATGGTTTTGAGTTCAAATGATCCTTAGATCGAGAGGTTTAAAATTGCAAATAAAGAGACGGACATTCATTTTATCAAGGCATCATGTCATGAATGCATAGTATATCTGTAAAGCATGTTTGCTTCTGTTTAAGAGGATCTGAAGAGCATGGAGGCTCGAGTGTCACCTGAGCTGGAGGTGTCTTTGGTAACGGTTAAGGCTGTGCTCTACTGGTAAGCCTTTAATGGAGATCACTATGACCTTGTCAGCAATAGAGAGGCTTTTGGACCATTCACCTTTTTTGCTTTTTTTTCTCTTCAAATTCCCAAGACAGACTGGAAGACTTTTTTGATTCACAGGGTTATGTAAAAAGGAAGGTAAATTTAACAACAATGGAAAAAATAAAGAGAAGGACCTGAACAAAAACATCAAAATATGAGCTTCTTTTTTTTTTTTTTGCTTCTCTTTAGATCATCTTAACTAGTCCCGTGATAAATTATATATATATAAAAATACAAATATTGCATGTACTCTTCAATAAATATAAAGTCATAAAATAAACTACAATAATTATCTGCCTAAATATCACTCATTTAAAGAATTAATTCAGATTGCCCTGGTTAAAAGCATGATAAAATTACATGTACGTAAAACACCCAAAATTATGCAAATTACATTTTGGCTAGAGCTCTTGGAAAAGGACATTTGAAATCTCCTTAGGTCAGCAGACTTCACATTTTTGACATTTTACTAAAAAGTTTAGAAATGCACCTAGATCTAAATTAGGTAGATGCACAATAGTATAATACACATTATATACAGCAGAACTGCAGTACATGATCAGAGATTATCTTTTAAAATGCATTTTAATTTAAAAGTGAAAGCAATAATACATGAGAATAATACATGAAATGTGACTTTTGCTCTACATCACCACTGCATCCTCAGACAGTGCTGAGATCAAGTCAATGAAAGGCATCAGTAAATGTGTTTACCAGACAGCAGGCTTGTCTCGTGTCCTGTGGCTTCAGCTGTTTCCTTCCGATCGAGCTTAAAACACCGAGGACGCAGAGAGCATGGAGATGCAGATCTGTGTCTGTTTGTCTCTTGCTCACGTATACACACAGATTTTAGGCTCGAGCAAGGGGTGTGTACTACTGTTCTGGCCCAGTGCTTCACAGTCGCAGTCACCCAGACTGAACCTGAACAAAGTGCCGGGCAGTGGTGTTACCAGAACTGACCCAGAAACCTGACCCAGGCCCACAGAACACTGTGCGCACTATTCACCTGCTCGTCCTTCCCATTCCCTCCCATTTCCTCCCTCTTTCTCGCTTTTTCCATTCATTCTCATGTAGGGCTCAGACATTTAATCCAGTACCATGGGGGGATAATAACAGTTTTGTATCCTTTCATTTGAAAACGTTCCATCTGAACTGTGGGGAAATTATATTTTCACACCTCAGGCACAAAGGGCCGTCACCACTGTATGGAAGCTTGTTTCCGCCACAGAATAAAACATTTTAAAGGATAATTGCGACTTTTTATCTCACAATTGCAAGTTTATATCTCTCAATTGCAAGTTTATATCTAGTAATTTTGACTATATATCTCGCAATTCAGAATTGCGAGATGTAAACTCTCAATTGTGAGATAAAAAGTCGCAATTATCTTTTAAAATGTTTTATTCTGTGGCGGAAACAAGCTTCCACACCACTGTTCCCCCTCAACATTGTGTTTTTCAAAGGCCGTTTCTGCAGCGATTTCCCACAATTATAAATGTGTACTTACAATGAAAGAAAATGTTTTGATTCTAAGCTTAGGCAAAACCCTTGAGCACTTCTTTACTTTAACTGTGTCTCAGTAAGTTTGGAACTGAGATAATTTGAATAAAGTAAACACAAGCAGTATCACTTAGGGTGTATTCACACCTGCCTTGTTTGGTTCGATTGAATCGAACTCTAGTTCGTTTACCCCCTTGGTGCGGACCTTTTGGGCAGGTGTGAATACAGCAATCGAACTCGGGTGCGGACCAAACAACCGAACCGAGACCCAGCTGAAGAGGTGGTCTCGGTACGGTTCCAAACGAACTCTGGTACGGTTCGTTTACTGTCTAAACATGAACCGACCCAATTGCAAGAAAGCACCGCGCCTTTGAGTTAACAGGCTTCCGTAGTCGGAGTTGCGTTATTGGAAAGTGATCAGTTGTATACTACATTTGATAAAATGAGTCGTGGTTTGACCTGGAGCTTGGAAGAGATGAGCTGCCTTATTAACATTTGGGCAGATGCTCATGTAGCACAGCTGCTCGAGAGGACACATGTGTTCAACATGTTTACTGAACGGATGAAGGAGAGGGGATATGAGAGGTCTCCCGCACAGTGCCACGTTAAAGTAAAAAAACTTCGGCAACAGTATATGAAAGTGCGCGATGCTCTAAACAAGAGTGGAAATTCAGGAGAAGAGAAAGATAAATGTCAATGGTACGACGAACTGGACAAAATCCTAGGAACGCGACCAACAGTTTGTCCCGTTGACATTGTCGAGTCATATAGCCCTACAGACAAGACCTCATCAAGCCAAATGACTCAACCGTCTTCTAGCAGCTACTCTGGAGAAATCGAGCTTGATGAAAAGGGTGAGTGAATGGCTACACACATGCAATCAACGGCACGATTTATGATTTTGTTTGAAAAGTTACATTTATTCATTACATTCGATTTGCCATTTCCCTGCCTGAGAAGGATGGGTAAAATGCAGAGGATGAATGGCGTTAAAATTGTTAACAAAGTTTGAATTATTAGTAATATTATCTGTTAACTGTCACTGTTCCATAGGTGGGCATATTGCCAGAATAATATATATATATATATATATATATATATATATATATATATATATATATATATATATATATATATATATATATATATATATATATATATATATATTTAAGATATATCTTTATCTTTACATATTATATATATAATCTTTACATTTTATAGCCTATCTTAAGTAATCGTTACAAACTATATATTATGGTATTGTCTAAGATCATAGAATACATGAGTTTTTCCAGTTTTGAATTAAATTATGTAGCAAGGAACCATAATTTGTGAGAATAATGTACATCATAAAAAATATATTACATGCCACCACTGTTTTGCTTTTGAACCATGTAGTGACAATTATTTTGTTACATACTGACAGGAGAAAAGGGATTAACACCCAACCATCCAGAATCTAATGGCCCCACAGATACTCCTCTTGCCACATCCACTGACATAGAGGACAGTGATGCCACACCCAGTTGTGATGAGCAGCATGGAGAAAGCAGTGGAAGGCTGGCCATTCCTGGGGCTCAAGCTAGGAAGCACCTGGGAAGGAAGCGTAAGGCAGATTGTCTGGATGATAGTGGGCTGCAGGCTTATATGGCTCAGCAAATCAAGCAACAACATGAAATGTATGAAGCTGAGCAAAAACGCCAAGCACAGGAGAATGCAGTCCTTGAGAATTTGCTGAGGGCACATCAGGAGGCAGAAGAAAGGAGATTTCAAGCTATGCAAGCTCAGCAAGAGGCAAATCGTCAAATGTTTACACAGCTAGTGGCCACTCTCGCTAATGCATTGTCTTCTGGTCAGTCACAGCACCCACCCTCGCAGTACCCAACTCACTTCATGCCACCCGCAACTCACTTTATTCCACCCCTAACTCAGTTGATTCCACCAGCTCCAATGAATTCAACCCCTACCAGTGGATGGTCCATTCCTCAGCCACCCAGGGCACAACCACAGCAGCCCATGGCCCTGCAGCTCATGCGACCATCTATGGTCAGACCAGGTAAAGAGGCTCAAAATGTTTCATCTGTTGTTGAATCACATGGCAACCTGCCTATATCCGCTGTATTACGTCAAGTGAATGACAATGAGCATTTCTACAACTTGTAGATGGTGAAGGTGCACAGCAATCTACCTCATAGTGTTATCAGTTTGTATTATAATTGTTCGTTAGGCTCATTGTTGCAAAGAAGTCTGCACGTGTTACTGTGAGTGTAGTTGCACAGCAATCTAGTGTTGCAAACTATGTTTTATTGTTATAAATAAGTTTACATTTATGAAAAGATGAGCAAAGAAGAGACGTTTTAGCATTTAAATTTTCTTCAGCAAAGAATTTTATTTTTTCTTTAAAAAAAACTATTCTCAGCAAAGAAATTTGGATGTAAAAAAATAAAGGTATGTTTATTTAAAATGCTATAAAGAACATTTCTTGAGAATGAAAATTGGTGTAAAATAAAGAACAAAACATGTATAACACTTTGCTATCTCAGCAATAAAAATATTTTTTTGTTACAAAACTCAGTTGTAGTCATTCAAGTCAACCACCACATAAAACATTGTCAGTGGTCAACCTTGGCTGCTGGTTAAGTATCTTATGCTTTGATGAACAACAATTGAACTATTTAAATCAGAATCAAAACAATTACAAGCAAAAGATTTCTTCAATTTGACTGACAATTAGTACCTTAACTTTCCCTTACAGCCTTGAAAAATAGGCACACAGTGCATTTCTAATATCTTGACCACTCTGATCTCCGGTCAACTCACGATTCTGTCTGTCATCCAATTCATCCTCATCACCTTCATCCTCTTCATAGTCTTCGTCATTGAATATTTCATTGTTGACTTCACAAAAGTTGTGTAATACACAGCATGCTGAAATTATTTGGCTGACCAGAGAAATGTGTGCTTCATGTTGCTTAAGGAGGCATCTCCATCGACCTTTGAGGCGCCCAAAGGCTCTCTCAACAGTCATCCTTGCCTGACTCAGGCGGTGGTTGAAGTTGATCTGTTCAGCAGTCACTCCTCTGCCTTCTCGGAATGGCTTCATAAGCCAGGGGAGTAATGGATAGGCAGCATCTCCTAAGATCATTAGAGGCACATTTACTCCCTCAAAGGTTTCAGTCCATTGTGGCAACAGTCTGCCGCTCTGGCCCCGATCAAAAAGAGATGAAAGGGCAAAAACACGAGCATCATGGACTCTTCCTGGCTGTCCAATATTTATGTCCCAAAATTTCATTTTGTTGTCTACCACAGCCTGAAGGATGACTGAATATTGCCCTTTCCGATTAAAGTAGTCCGCTGGTGTGATGGGTGGAGCCTTGATAGGTATATGGGAGCCATCAATGGCTCCAGCAACTTGGGGGAATCCCCACTTATCTCTAAAACCTTGTACTGTTGTTCTTAAATCAGCATCAGAGGGTGTTTTGATGTACAGTGGTTTCAGGATTGTATTTATGGCTGTGACTACTTCTTGGGTGATGAGGCAGCAAGTGGACGTACCAACACCAAAGAGGTGGGAAATCGACCTGTATTCTAGGTTAGTTGCTAGCCTCCACAAACAAATTGCTAAACGAATCTCTACAGGGAGTGGTCTTCTGTATCTGGTGTGTTGGCGGGTCAAATAGGGCCGAAGAATACCACAGAGATGAATGAATGTGCCTTTTCTCATTCTGAAATTCAGCAACCACTCTCTGTCAGTCCAGTTATTATTGATAAGTTGCCACCAATCCTGAGAGCGTGGATTGACCCAGATTCTCCTGTAGGGAAGGCAGAAAAAAAGATTGTGAAATAGAAATTAGCCTGTAGGCTACAGACAGTTTCACATAGAGGGCAACATGCTGAAACAACAACAGGCCTATCTATTAACCATAGGTAGTCTATAGAATTTTCAATACTCAAGCAAAGATTGTGTCTTTATTTACAATAACTACCTCCTATGACAGACAAATCTGGTGAAAAAAGCAGTGTGCAAAGTGTAACATGGTTATATTTTTACTATGTAAATTGGGGTGATGAAAATGCCAATACATGACTTATTAGGTATAGCACTACACATAGTACTATGCAGTAATGTTAGCAGTAGTGCTGTCAATCTATATTTTTTTATTTTATTTTAATATTTTTTAAGTCTTTGCATTCATTTAATTATTTTACTGCTCTTATGAGGATACTTAACACAACGGACATTTTGGCATAATGGTTTGTGTTATTGTTGTTCAAGTGCGAAAGAGAATTCCATTCCGGCGCGCTGTCTGGCCAGACGATACTGTTGCGCGTCGTGTGTGCATCATTGGAATGGAATGAATGAATGAGTGTGTGCATCAGGGCATTCACATACAGAGCGTTCTCTTTAGTCTAATCGCGCATAGCTGCAAAAAAAAAAGCTTTTGCAGTTCATATAATGTAACCATAGTTACAATACAAGGATGATGCTGCTTTAATTTACGTTAAACTGGACAAACTTTATCGCAAGCCTTAATATTGACAGCACTTGTTAGCAGTATATACAATAAGAATCTCATTATTTGAATGTGTGAACATAGCCCCTCTCTATGAATGAAAACTTTATACCTTATCCGTCTTCTGCGCAGTGCCACTGTCAGCATACCATGGTAGGCGCACATGAGAGCATGTTCTCTCCGCCGGAACCGTCTTGCAGCACATCGTCGTCTTCTCAAAATACGAATTACAACTTCGTATAGATGACATTGTGTCATATTATACTCATTACTTTCTGCATATTGCGTGTGTACAGAATAAAACAAAATTAATAACAGAACAAATATTGCAGTACGAAATATCTCCATGCTGAGCCTTTTTTGCACTTCCTGATTTCCCTACTTGAGAATCCTTGTCCAATGAATGGACGACCTTAGCACATGTGTGGTTTTGTTTACAAATTTTGGTTCACTTGCAAAAAGAGCAGTGTGAAAGCGAACCGTACCAAAAAAAAAAAAAAAAAAATATTTGGTCCGGACCAAAGCAAGTGAACTATCGGACTTTCATGGTGTGAATACACCCTTAGTTAAATAAATCACAAATATAAAAATATCCCTAACTCATGAGATTTCTCTTTTAAAACATGTCAACCTTTTTAGAATGTTTTGGAGCTGATTGTTACTGGGTTATTATTGTTCTTACAAGTATTTTTTATGAACTTCTGCTTGTCACTACATTAAGATTTCTCAATATTCTTTAGTGTCCTTTCAAGTAATATGTATGATGTAAGTGTACACTTCCTTGACAGTATTTCAGATAGTTTAGTGTACTTATAAGTATATATTTGATTGGCTTGACTGGATGTCTGTTTTATTAACTCACTGGAGGATTCTTTCGGAATTCTAGGTTCCATTAGGAAAGTGAAAAGAGGTTTAATAATGCAAAAAGTTGCATTATTAATTCACCTGCTAAATCAGATTTCATTTATATAAACAATAAACTCAGGAACTGAAAAAAAGTGAGTGTTACAGAGCGTGAAACACAACATGCAAACATCGACCGTCAACTGAAGACAGAGGAACTAAATACACAGTGGTAATAAACTAAATGATGTGCAGCTGTGGTGGAAGATTAGTTGAACAGATGAGTGGTGGGAAACAAAGAAACGAACAAACTGAAAGTCCATGAAAGTGAATCTAAAGATGAATGAGTCCAGATAACTGGACAGAACCAGTTAGTCTAGAAACAGCAATGATAAATCAGAAATGGGATAATAATAATAATAATAATTTGTTACATTTATATAGCGCTTTTTCTGGGACCTCAAAGCGCTTTACATGGAAGGGGGGGGAATCTCCTCAACCACCACCAATGTGCAGCATCCACCTGGATGATGCGACGGCAGCCATATTGCGCCAGAACGCCCACCACACACCAGCTTACTGGTGGAGAGGAGACAGTGATGAAGCCAATCAGTTTATGGGGATGATTAGGAGGCCATGATGGACAGAGGCCAATGGGCAAATTTGAAATGGATGGGATAGGGTGGGAGACTATACCTCTGCACTGAAGTCCATCAGCCAGTCCTCAGTCTCTATTTCCACCAGTATACCTCGGGCTCTGTCTGACACGTCGCGGCGGGTGGTAGCTCTCCGTCTGCGGGGGCTCACACGATTCCTCCGTGGCCGATTGTGGGAAAACGGGCTCTGGGTCCGGCTGTGTTCTGGACCGGGGGTAAACACTCTCCAGACATGATAGTGAACGGGGTGGATTATGGAACTATTTCGTAGGTAAAGCTTTACTTTACTGTGACTAAAGTGTCCTCTCCTTGAGAGAAAGAATGTATTATCTTGATGTTTTGGGACGACTCTTCTGTTTATAGTTAGAGCCTGGCCAAATCCAACCTTTGGAAAAGCTGGCGCCTAGCAACCCAAATCTGCGACCTAAAAGGCCACATCGTGCCTAACTTCAGGGTCCGAATGTCAGCTGCCTGATCGATGGAGATATGCCTCAGTCTATCTGAATATGTGTGGGAAATTACTATGTTTATCTATTTCTTAGCCAATCAGAAACTGCAACCTGAAGCAAGGACATAATTTAGACCTTGGTGCTTGTAGTGATCTTTGTAACTGTTAGCGGGGCGGGAAATTACTATGTTTATCTATTTCTTAGCCAATCAGAAACTGCAACCTGAAGCAAGGACATAATTTAGACCTTGGTGCTTGTAGTGATCTTTGTAACTGTAAGCGGGGCGGCCTACGAACTCCTCGTGAGTCTTGAAGCTGACTTCTGTTGATGAAACGGCAAACTATCTTCAGTAAAACTTTTCTTTAATTTATTATAATTCTGACTCCGGGTCTTCATGCATCATATCTGGTTCTGGGTCTTTGACTGTAAATCCCCTTACAATAGCGTCTCTTCAGTTCAGCCCAGAGGTGTCTGGGAGGTCTATGGGGTGATGTTAAATCGGCCTAATCCAGAACAGTGACTTCAGGGTCTCGTCGTCAAAGGGGCTTGTGATGGCAAGACAGAAATGTCCAGTGAAGGTAAAACATTCCAGGCTCTCACGAGCAATAACAGAAAATCGAGCTGCATAATCTATTTGGTCGTTCGATCACAAGACAGAAACTAGCTATGTTTCCATCCACACGTTTTTATCCGCATTAAGTGATATCGAATGAAAAATGGCTTATGGAAACAGTAAAATTCGATTGAATTTCATGAATATTGACTCAAATGAAATGCGTTCGGTCTCATGGGATTTTATCTTGATCGATATACGGCTTATGCGATAATTGCGGATGGAAACGTTATTATGGCGCGATCCATTTTGCCTAGTAAAACTTTGTTCGCAAATGTTGGCTTGAATGTTGTGCAATTCGGTGAGAAAATGAATGGAAACACCTTAAAATGTCTCAAATCAATTCGATATACCATTTTGATCGCAAAACAGCATGTGACATCATTACACACAGGGTTTTATCCGCTTTAAAGCCGTTTGATGGAAACACACTTTCACCAGCTTTATTCGCATGAGGTTTTTAACCGAACTTCAGATAATTCGATTGACAAGTGGATGGAAACATGGCTACTGACAGAAAGTGTTACAGAGCGTGAAACTAAAGTTAACATACACAACACGCAAACATTGAATGGAGGATGATATTTTGAAGCCCAAAAAAGTGCATCCATCCATCATAAAAGTAATCCATATGGCTCCATGGGGTTAATAAAGGCCGTCTGAAGCAAAGCCATGTATTTGTGTAAGAAAAATATCCATATTTATAACTTTATCAACTAAAATAACTAGCTTCTGACAGACGGCCTTGTGCCACAAGAGTAACTCCTGATGCGATGTAGGAGTAGCGTAAGCTTTGACGCCTCTCGCGGTTCAAACAAACAGGGCTGGGCAACAAACTCAAACTCGTTCAACATTTCTCTTTAAAAATTCTCATTTTAGACTTCTAGTTCGTGACCGGTGTTTTGTTTTGCTCTATCCTCTGCGCTTCAATGTTCTTCAATACGTCATGCGTCAGGTCAAGGGTTACTCTTGCCGTAAATCGATGCATACAGCCAATGAGTGCGTTTCATTTTTGGGTGAACTAACCCTTTAAGTTTACTTTAATAATATATTTCTATGTTATATTTGTTTGTTTTTAAACAAACAAAAAAAAAAGATTATTGGAGCTCAGGCATTCTTTGGTAAAACTTTATAATAAGCATAGAGTAATAGGTACTTACAAATCATTTGCAAACTATTAGTTTAAAGTTAATTCATAGTTTATATATTTTACTCTCTACATTGTTAATATATTAATAGACTGTATACGAGTTCATCATTCATTGCCACTGTAATTATTAAAAAATGTAAGCAAATTCCACTACAAGTGGACAAGCCTACTCACAAATTCAGATACCCAGAATTAGGAAATATCTGTTTTCTTTATAAATCAATATTTTCAAACAATGTAAGTTTATAAGACAGTATGTAAAACTATGTGGAAAATAAAGTATTTCAAGAAGTGTGGCAAAGTGAATTGGTAATTCAGTGCCCTGATGCCTTCGATTTCACCACTAGAGGGAAGTGTTCAAGTTCACAAGCATTTTTGTTTCACAAGACCGTATTTAAACACAACACTCTTTAATGGCAGAAAGCTTTGGAAAGCTTTGTTGTCAATGTACTTCATGAATGCTTATGAAAAGAAAGTACACTTAAGTATATTGAATGTGTACTTGGTGTGATTTAATCTTAAAAAGCACTCAGGTTATACAATTATATTATAAATATATAGATTAAATGATTTGCATTTATACCTTAGTGTAATGTAAGAGAATACACATTAATGAATGTGTCTTAAAAATTATATGGACATTTTTAACATGTGCGGAATTATTTTATGTAAACTTAAATAGATTTGATAAGAGATGGATCACTATCGAGACAATCTCAGTGTTTTTGTGTTTAAGTCATTGGGGTCCAAAGCTATTTGAACACCAACAATCTTCTTTTGTATTCTGCAGAAGTAAAAAAGGGCATACAGGTTTGAAATGGCATGAGGATGAGTAAATAAATTGTCATTTCAGCAGAGCAGTGGTTCCTAAACTATTTCAGCCAGGCCCTCCTTTTGTAGAGAAAAATATCTTCAAGCCCCCCCACCTACATGCACCCATATGAAGACACTCTCAGACATGAGCTTGATTGCAAAATCTATAGGATGTACAGCATTTGAAACACTGTAATTAATACGGAACTACAACTTCTCAAATTCAACAGGCTTCTCTTGTGTTCATAATGTGAGGTCATTAGGAGAAGCGATTAGTCACTACTAGAGACGGCGAGAGCGAGCAAGTACTTGCTTGAATACCTGGTTCTGTTCTTTTGCATAGTTTATTATTTGCTGCTAGGAAGTATTATTTTGATACTTTGATCATTTCTATTTTCTACTTTCATTTGCATTTTAATTACACTTATTGCTATTTAAAATAACAGCCGTGTTTGCTTGCTTTTGTTGTTGTTATTGCTCGTTATTGCACTTAAGTGCTGTACTGTCGCGCATTAGTTTCTCATGGGCTTTTGCTGTGCTAAATTTAAGTGCATGCCCAGCTTTTTTCACTCAAGGGTTGTAAAGCGGTATATTTATTTAGTGTGTGTGCGCTGTCGCGGAAGCATTCAGTCTTGTGTTCAGCCTCCTCGTGTAAAGACCTGAGACTCTATCTGCGCGACTCCACCGGGCAAGGACACTGGTAACAAACTTAAGCATCTTCCTTTTACCTTTCTGATCCAACTTCTTTTCTCACACTCAACCTGTGCTTTCAGTATCCATTCACTCCTCCTCTCACGCACCTCTCTCTGTTTCAGTGGGTCTCTGTAATTGTCAGTCAGCTGTCAACAAAGCTGACTTCGTTCCAGCCTTTGCAACTCAATCTACTCTGAATATCTTAGGATTGACCGAGACCTGGATCCTTCCAGAAGACTCAGCAACCCCTACTGCTCTCTCTAACAACTTCTCTTTCTCTCACACCCAGGCCCGGATTGGCTAATCGGGAGCACCGGGAGAATTCCCGGTGGGCCGGTCTGTTTTATTGGCCAGGAGGGCCGGTCCATGTTGTCATGGCCCTGGGTTGAATGCTTTCGTCACAGCGCAGCCCCACTATTTTTTATGATTATTTTCTCGCAGCCCCACAAAAAAAAGTCAGTTGTTGATGTGTGAACAAAAAATAAGAGATACAAAACATGGATAATAGTAGCGCCTCAGGGCCCACCCACCATATCGCGACAATAACCGACCTCATCATCAGCACTCAAACACCGCTCGTCGGCAATGGCAAAATGTTTGAGATGACCGATCAAAGCAGGATTTATGTTCACAGAGGCGCGAGCCGCGCGCGGATCCCAATGCGACGCTTCACGAGATAAGATGCAAGTGGCTAAACTAAACAGCTGTTTTACGATAGATGTTTTAAACGACAGACATAAATAATCAGTTTGCAAAAACTGTATCAATCAAAGTTCAGCTTCGGGAAGGGGACATTTACAGGTAAAGATAAGAGGTAACACTTTACAATAAGGTTCATTAGTTTACTACATTAGTTAACGTTAACTAAGAATGAACAATACTTCTTCAGCATTTGTTAATCTTTGTTAATATTAATTTCAACATTTATTAATATTTTATTAAAATCTTGTTGACATTAGTTAATGCACTGTGAACTAACCCGAACAAACAATGAACAGCTGTATTTGTATTAACTAACATTAATAAAGATGAATAAAAACAGTCACAAATGTATTGCTCATGGTTAGTTCATGTTAGTTAATAAATTAACTAATGTTTAATAAATTAACCTTATTGTAAAGTGTTACCAGATAAAGAGACTGAGAGAAGAAGAACGAGAGACAAGAGATGGAGATAAGAGAGGAGAGCAGGTAGAGCAATAGCCTATTGCATACTGTGCCCACAATGAGAATAACTTTATTGCAATGGATTTTTAACACAGATATAAATAAGTTCTTTGCCAATGACAGTGGAAAAATAATATGCCTCGAACCCCCTAGCAAGATCACTTGTTGGACCTCTGTATTTATAAAACCCTGTGTACTGAATAGCACTGAATTTTGCACTGAATAGAAAATTATATTTTTGAAAAATACAATGAATTACAAGGCTGTATAGAACAGTGCACTATTGCACTATTGCAGACTTATATAGGCTACTGAGGTTTTAATTACATTATTTTAAGATAATCAGTCGGGAACTAAAGTGGGCCGGTCTAAGGCATGAAACTCCAGGGCTGAAAATGAGTCCCACTCCGGCCCTGCTCACACCCCTCAGTCTGGGAGGGTTGGAGGCACAGGTCTTCTCATTTCAACTCACTCTTCTCTATGCAATAACAATTCATTTGAATTTCATGCAGTTACATTTACAACTCCTGTTAAAATCCATATTGTAGTAATTTATCGCCCTCCATGTCAACTGGGCACTTTTGTAGAGGAGCTGAATGTGCTGCTGTCTTCATTCCCTGAGGATGACAGTCCACTCGAGCCTTTGGCGATTTTAACATACCTCTCAACATGACATCATGACTTTTGCGTAAACATACACACCACTTTCAAGTCAAGTGGCGTGTTATCTATACGCATTTTGAGCTATCCGCGTGTATGCGTGTATGTCTACGCCGTTAAATGTCCGAGTGATTCCGCGTGTATGTACACGCCGTTAAATGTCTGAGTGAAACGAAGCAAAATGTAGATCTACATCTGGGAGCGATATTTGTTTTCCTAGGATGGTAGAGGAAGACTCATAAATGGTATTAACCCCAGTGACGGGTAGGTTTAGGGAGGGTTGGGGTAGGTCATATATTTATATATACAGTAATGTAACGTTAAGTCAACGGCGTTCATAAACACGCTGAAAAGCGATTATGCGTGTTGATAGCACGCCAAAAATGGAAATACGAATTGGCGTGTCATACATACGCTATTTCATGAGATCAGTCTGTACCTCTAGAGAAGCCTTATGCTACAGACTTCTTTTCTCTCCTAGCCTCATTTGATCTCAAATGTCTTATCACCACAAGTACTTACAAATCAGGCAACCAACTCAACCTAATATACACACACAACTGAATCACAGACAACATTTTGTTGAAACATCTGCATATTTATGATCATTTCTTTAGTACATTTAATCTGCAACTTACTACTTGTGCACCACCAAACCCGCTACCAGTTACTTTCAGACGAAACCTGCACTCACTTTCTCCTTCCCATCTTTCCTTTGTTGTGTCATCCTCTATTCCCTCACCCACACAATTCTCATCTCTAGATGTTAATACCGCAGCGTTCTTCTCCTTCTCTCCCCTCGCTGAGGCAGAAGTGGCTCCTCTCCAGTCATCCGACTCTAGACCCCATCCCCTCACACCTTCTGCTAGCCACCCCTACCATATTCAAGCAGGCCCGTGTATCCCCACTGCTTATATATTTATATCAAGGATTTTTTTCAAAATTATGCCGCTCTCGACATTTGACAGGAAAATAACGCCATAGTTCTGTAGCATCCATCTTCCCTGTAGCGTAACACCAGAGCTCGCCACGCAGTCGCTGCTTAGAAGTGAACATTGTTAAAGGGTCCGTCTGAAACAGTGTCGCGCAGCGTAACATTCCTTCCGAACGTTGTGTAATTAAATACATCGGTATGGCGGTATATTCAAAATTAATAGCATAACAAAAATATACACAGGTTTTCGGTATGAACCAGTATACCGCACAGCACTACTTGTAGATAGTTACAGACCTGTCTCTCTCCTACGATTCATAGCGAAAACACTTGAGTTAAATCTGGTTTCAAGAAAGGCCATTTAACTGAGAATGCATTACTGTCAGTCATTGAAGCCCTGTGGATTGCGAAGACTGATTCCACTGCTTTTGTCATGCCACTCCATGTAGTTCTTACAATTAAGTAAAAACAATTAGATTCTTCAATCGCTTCAATGACCACTACAACTGATCACAGACTACTCAAGTGGGTCATCTTGAGGTAGTGAAATATGTCAACTTTATAGTTTGTGTTCAATTATTTACTTATGTTTAAAGTAGCTGCATAATAAGCAGGATAATTTCACAGTGGGGTCTTGGATCACCCTCAAGAGGTTTCTGTTGCATAATCTGCTGACTGTACATAGTGGAGACGATAAAACAATTTGTAAATCAGAGATTTGGGTCAAACTTTCGAGAATTACACAATTCGTAATTTTACATTACGGTGAATTGGTGGCAAATGTGAATAAATTTGTTCACTATCATTTGTATTTTCCGTACAATCTGCTTACGTTCTACTGACATTCTAGGTTTAGGGATGGAGTTAGGGGTTTCCTTTTTTAAAAAAAAATCCATACAAATCAGATTAATGCAAGGGTGATTCTCACAAAACTCTTCTGCAAGCTTTTTTCAAGGTAAATGTAGGTGTCTTTCCCCAAAAAAAGACACTTGGAGACTCCAAAGGACCAAATGACAAAAGGAGTCCATATAATGCACACATTTAATCACACAAAGGCACCCATCAACAGAAAAAAAAACCTTTGTGGTGAATTCACAGTTTATAGAATGTGTACAGTGCAACAGCAAAGAGCTTGTTTACATTTTAGACAAGTCGAGTGGCGATACTGAACTGAACCAAATGTTTGCGCATCAATATAACAAACAATATGACCAAACATGAAATTAACATCTGAGTGGGTGAGTTGTGCGGTTACATCCACGGCTTCATATCATCGATATGGGGCGTATCTTACATTTTAATGTAGTGTACTACAGTATTCAGGAACACATCTCATCTGAAATGAGATGTAAATTGTTTGAGAAAATTGTGCAAGGTGCCCCCAAAATTAGCCTTATTATTGATGAGGCAACAAGTTTAAAGGAGCAGTTCACTTCAGTTTCGCTAGATAAAACCCTTGTTCTTTTGCTGGGATCATGTTCTTTGAATCTGCATTGAAACTGCAATTTAGACTATTTCAATTATAATAGTTATTGATAGATCGGACTATTTCACTTGATTCCAACAACTAGAACCACATTTTATGGTATTACCAAATTCAGACAAATTAAATAATATTTTGGGAGAAAACTCTAGCTCAATCATAACAGCAGCAAAGTATGTAACAGCCTGCCACAAACTACGAGAGTCAACCTATGGACAAAACTAAAGTCAGAATTATTCTTATCTTGTCTGAATGTTGGTACATTTATATTTTTATTTATATTGTGAGAGAGAGAGAGCTCTGGCGGCACTCTGTATCACATGTTAGGAAATTCACAGTATGTTTAATCATTTCTTTTGACAACACACACACACACACACACACACACACACACACACACACACACACACACACACACACACACACACACACACACACACACACGCACACACAGGTTTGTTTTTGTGACTTATGAGGACATTCCATAGGCGTAATGGTTCTTATACTGGACAAACTATATATTCTATCCCCCTACACTGCCCCTGTCCCTAAACCTACCCCTTACAGGAGACATGCTGCATTTTAACATTTAAAAAAAAACTTTTATGTTTTTTATGTTTTTTAAGCTGTTTGAAATATGAGGACGCATGCAATGTCCTCATATTTCACGTGTAAGTTGTAATACCAGTGTAATACCCATGTCATTATACACATTTGTGTCCTCATATATCACAAGCACACACACACACACACACACACACACACACACACACACACACACACACACACACACACACACACACCACACAGGTGAGAGTATAGGGTAAGTGGGAGTGGTGTGTGTAACTGGCAGAGCAGCGAGACCGTCACACACACACACACTCCTCACTGCAGCTTTACCGCCGAGGTGAGTGACTTTACATTACATTTACATTCAGCCTTTGAAAATGAATATGAAACATTACTCTAATGGTCATAATAACAGCACTACTGCTGTTACTGCAACTATGCAACCTACTATTACACCATTACTACACTTTGCATCAACAACTATGATATAAAGTGATTAACTAACCATGTGGAAAAGTTTGAGCATCTCATAACAGCGTAGATAAAGGAAAACATTGCGAATATTTCCCTCTCGTGCACTTTTTAACTGTTTTCATGCCTGTGTGCGTTCACATAGGACTTTTTTTTTAGTACAGCAAAATAAAATAAAAATTACTCGTTATGTCCTACTAACAACCAGTGTAAAAAAAGGATCCAGTGAAATTATGTTTTTATGTTTCTGCTGTTGCCTGGATATGGCATTATAGTTGACATACTGCTCCTGTTATTATTCTCATCAAATGACAGTTGTTAAGGAATGTCCGTTTTGTTTATGCTTTCTTGTCATCTTGGTATACACTATAGATGAAACTTATGATGTGCAATATGTCTATGGATGTAGGGATACTGAATATAGTCCTGTAAATATGTATCCCAATGTGCTTCATGTGGAAACATCTAACATCTTTTATTTAAAATAGGATAAGACTGAATCAATGAGTAAAAAATAAAATAAAATATATTTTTTTATAATGGACATTATTTTCACTTTATACAGTGAGACACTACACTAGCTAAACCATTTTTTGATGCAATTAATAATTGAACATATTAGCCACATTTTAGGTCCATATATGCAACCCAGTTGTTGTATTAGTTGTCAAGAGTGTAAATGTTGACGCTGTTGACACGAGTGACGAGAGCGAGGGAACGTGTTCCTGTGGTGTTTTGTGCCTGTATGAAGGACGTGCATTACTGCTACACATGCTGGAGTTTTACCTTTACTTGCCCTTGAGCTACACATTATTAATGAGCAGATTCAAACATGGTTTGTTTTGTCCAAGGCAAGCACTCGCTTCATGCACAGAGGTCAGATAGCACCAAATATGAATACAGCTGAGGAACAATAAACCACTGATAATTGAATATGGTTACACAAAAGACTGATTTAAATAATATATCTGACAGATCTCATTTTCACGACGGCCCAGTTTTCATTACTGGACATTCATTCAATGAGATTCAGTTGGAATGCAAGTGTGCCATCATTCATGTTTATCTTGTTTTAAGTGATGAAATTGCTATCAATAGTATTATATTACAGTCCCAAAAATAAACAATGAAATACACAGAGCCATGAATTCCTGTGGTGTAATTTGATAGGCTCTTTAAAGACTCTCCTAACCAGCATTATCAGGCTTGATTTGATCTGTTGTTGTGTGTCCATTGTGCACCTCACCCTGTTGTCTTCCCCCTCAGCTCATGTGGCCCTTCACATGGAAATGATGAGAGAGAAGATGGGCTGGTTGTACTACCAGTACCTGCTCATCACAGGCATCTATGTGCTGGAGCCGTGGGAACAGTCCGTCTTCAACACAGTCCTCTTTACTATGGTGGCCATGGTCGTCTACACCTCCTATGTGTTTGTGCCTGTTCACGTGCGTCTGGCGCTGGAGCTCTTCTCTGAGCTGGTCCGAGGACAACCGGAGAGCACAGTGGCCCTCATGAACTGAAGATGAAGGAAAGGCCTTTATATTGATCTGCGGGTCACTCTTGTTTATTCTTCTACTCGGAACAAACAAGCCAGATTCAGCCATGTTCAAGTGTTGGATTCCTGCCGCATCATGGGAATTATGTATGCAAAAGTTTTGGATGGATCTCTGCGTGATTACCAATACTGAGGATTTGCATTATATCATCACTACTGTGCGATTAACGTCCTCTTCATCACTGGTTGATAATAAGGAAATCATTATTTTGACTCTAATATAAGGAGTCCCTGATCGGACTGAGATATGATGATTATTTGCTCCAGTGCAATTTAAAACATTTAATTATTACAACATCCCAAAAAACATTTCTTATTTTCATATTTTATATTCTGAAAGTTTTGTATTCACCTATAAAATGTGACTGGTCTAAATGAAGGTATACGCAGGTTTATTTTTAAATGCACTTGATCACAAATCAGAGGAGGCCATTTTTCACTCAGACCTTTTTACACTCGGTTGATCGGACTTTTATTCTGGTGGCGGTGGGATCGTCTTCCATCATTCCTGCAGTCTCTACTGCTGATGCACAAATGCATGATATGCACATATATGTCTGGAATTACTGGCATTCAGACATTTATAGGCACTTGAACGTTCGTTTGTTAAATACTTTTGGTTAATGGGTTATATTAGGTTTGGTGGTATGGGTAGGTTTAAGGGTGGGTTTAGATGTAAGGTAAGAGCAATAAGTGCATTGTATCAAATTAATAATTTAAATTGTAGTACATAGTAGTGAGAGACACATAATATAAAGTGGGAACGGTTAATGTTTTCAGTAACATAAGAATGTAGTCTCTCAGCTCTGTTGAATACATTTTACCATGTTTAAATTCATCCCACAGATTTACCCTCAAATCTAGCACAGAAAAATCATATTTTGGCTAATTACATCTGGAGTCACTGAAATTAATTTTTGACTTAGTTTGTGTCTTGTTATTTTGATACTAGTTATGGTTAAAAATACAGAAACGTGACTTAAAGGTATGTGTCAATGTAATAACATGTCTCTTGGAATAATGACATAATATCAGAATGTATTTTTCAGAAATAAACAAATTTCACAAAATATCTGTCCCATTTCCTGTAACTCTTTTAGGATGTAAAACTTACATGGCCTCAAAGGATATTTTGAAAATAATGTAAGACTTGTAAGCTGATTTCATTTAAAAAATGTTTTGTCAGTGACGCGCTGACTCTTACAATTATTTATACTGCAAAAAATAAGATATATTTGTTTCCATTAAAACATATATAAACTGTAACACTTTACTTGAAGGGGTGTGCAAAAGACTAACATGACACCTTCATAATCATATTATGAAGGAAGTTTTATGCATGTTTATGACAACTGTCATTAAGTGTCATTCGCTCAATTATGAAATTCATGCAAATATGCAAATATGACATTGTTTGAGAAGTCTTTGACACCTTGACATTACTAAGACAACACAACCTGTCATAAACATGACATAGCAGATTAATTATCAAACTTAAGAAACCACTTAGCTTTATTGGTTAATATTACATTAAACTGTCAGGTGGCTGGTTTTGACATTGGCTGTCATAAAGCCTTTCAGGCAGCTTGTAGTCGTGGCCGAGTGGTTAAGGCGATGGACTAGAAATCCATTGGGGTCTCCCCGCGCAGGTTCGAATCCTGCCGACTACGTTGACAGCATGCGCCTGCTTTAGGTTGTACCCTTCTTGAGGCCTTAGTAAAAATTTATAAAAAGAAAAAAGTCACTGTTTCAGTATTACCCTTGAGATGACAAGAGTTATGTTGGTAAGAAGCAGTTTTGTCTGCAAGCTAAAGATGACAAGGCCCCTTTGTAGTCCAGGACACGTCGGGGAGACCGGTAGCTCGCCGTGATCGTATAGTGACAACTAGAAGCAGCTCCATTTTTTTATCACTAAACTGAGCAGTTTAGTTCCCTTAGATTTATTCAAGACATTTTCTTTACTCTTATAAAGGTGTTAAAGGAAATCTTACGGTAAATTGACCTTCATGTGACTGGCAGAAACCCTGTAAATGTCAGATATAGAATAAAGCAAACCTTAACTTGATTGTTGATGTTCTATTCTAGATGCATGTTAGTGTCCGTAAAACTACTATTTTAATGCCTTTCTTCAAAATGATTCAATATTGTTTGTTCTGTATTTTATCTAAATTAGGTGTTGTGAACTGGAGTGCATTTTCCAGGCAATAGGCTACAAGCAAGAGTTCCGGGTGCCGTACTCATTGAGTCTGTGCTTGCACTGCGATGCAATATACACTGCCCACCTGGGTATATTGGTGATGGCAGAAGGGGAGTCCTGCGTGGATTTTATTCTGATAAGGAGGTTGAGGGCCATTGCTCGGTTGATTGTTCTTTCAATGATGGAGGGGAGTTTCAAGCTGTGTCTGTGTGTGTGTGGTGTGTGTGTGTGTGTGTGTGTGTGTGTGTGTGTGTGTGTGTGTGTGTGTGTGTGTGTGTGTGTGTGTGTGTGTGTGTGTGGTGTGTGTGTGTGTGTGTGTGTGTGTGTGTGTGTGTGTGTGTGTGTGTGTGTGTGTGTGTATCTGTGTACAGATGTATGTGATTAATTGTATGTGTACATATTTCTTTTACACTATTATCTTTGTTTTGAAATAAAAGTTATCACTGTTATGAGTTAGCTTTTTTTGAGTTGGCATGCATACCGTAATATGGGATACAGAGATTGACAATGTACTGTATGTAGATTTTTTTAACTTCAAACTACTTTTTTTGGAATAAATTTTTTATAATAACCTATATAATACACAAAAATAAACACTTAGCTATTAAAGGGAAATGATTAAAATAAATTATATAAGGTGTCATTTATGTTTGCAGTGATTTTGTAATTTGCACAGTGAAGTGCAACATAATGTGAAAATAAACTTTAAATAAAATACTACACTGATATCATATTACACTAATATATATATATATATATATATATATATATATATATATATATATATATATATAGAAGATATATATAAGATACACTTATAAGGAATTTCAGAATTCCTTATAAGTGTATCTTAAATCAGGCATAGTTAAACTATGGATGTACGTTGTACTACTTTTTGCTGCTTTCATTATGAAAGTGCGTTTTAAAAGCGCGGGACGTCAAAACGCGTGACGTAACCGCGAACGCGCATGCGCTGTCAGCGCGATATGGCGCATGCGTGGTATCATACGTGTACGTCACGTTCATACGTGGGGCGTGTTCGGGCGAACGTGGGGCGTGTTCGGGCGAACGAGCCTCTTTTTGTGGAGCGGTACGTTTTGCTCTTGAGTTCTTGCTGACCTACACTGGCCTCGGGCAGTGACACTGCAAGGCACCGGGTGAAACGACATGCCCCTTTCAGCCAGCTTGTAGTCGTGGCCGAGTGGTTAAGGCGATGGACTTGAAATCCATTGGGGTCTCCCTGCGCAGGTTCGAATCCTGCCGACTACGTTGACACAATGCACCTGCTTTAGGTTGTAACCTTCTGGAGACCTTGGTTAAACTTTATAGAAAGAAAAAAGTCAGTGTTACAGTATTACCCTTGAAAAGAGTTATGTTGGTATGTATTCTGTGTATGAATAATTTTGCTTTGTGAGTAGTTCCTTTAAGTAGGGGGGTGCGTTGCCGTGGATGCATTGATGGGTAAGTAGGATGATTTTATAGTTAATCCTGTATGAGACAGGAAGATAGTGAAGAGAGTGAAGGATGGGAGTGATATGGTCATATTTTCTTTTCCTCATTAGGATCCTTGCAGCACTGTTTTGAATGTACTGTAATTTTTGAAGGCTTTTGCCAGGAATCCCAAAGAGGAGAGAGTTGCTGTAGTCCAGCCTCGAGGATACAAAAGCATGGACAAGTTTTTCAGTGTCTGACAGACCAAGTGTGGGACGGAGTTTTGCAATGTTCCTGAGGTGATAGAAGGAGGTTTTACACAGATGTTTTATGTGGGCGTCAAATGTGAGTTGAGCATCAAATCTTACGCCCAGGTTTGAGACTGTCGATGATAGTGGAATGTTTTGACCAGAGAAGGTAATGTGGGTTATGGGTGATGTGACCTGATGTGGTGTACCAACTAAAATAGCTTCTGTTTTGGAGCTATTTAGCTGTAGAAAGTTTGCCTTCATCCAATTCAATTCAATACAATTCAATTCAAGTTTATTTGTATAGCGCTTTTCACAATACACATTGTCTCAAAGCAGCTTTACAGAAAGTGCATTTCAGAAATGTACAAAGAAAAATACAGTTAGTTAATCATGTATAAATTTAGGCATAACATATCGCCGGTGTTTAGTCGTCTCTTCACAGGACTCGAGTCGTCTCTCCACAGGCGTTTAGTCGTCTCATCACAGGTGTTGGGGCATCTGAAGTCTCCGTGAGAGGCTGGATACAAACTGGAGCTGACGAACGCTATTTACCAGAAAGACAGATGGGAAATAATTAGCATAGCTGATGTTCATAATATTAATGCATTCGAACTGATTCAGAAGTAGTATAAAAGGTAAGCATTAAGTGAATGCTTGGTTAAAGAGATGCGTCTTTAATCTAGTTTTAAACTGGGACAGCGAGTCTGAGTCTCGAACAATATCAGGAAGGCTATTCCAGAGTTTAGGAGATAAATGTGAGAACGCCCTCCCTCCTTTAGTAGACTTAGATATCCTAGGAACGACCAGAAGCCTCGAATTTTGTGATCTTAAAGAGCGCGATGGATTGTAGGGCGATAGAAGGTCTGTTAAATACACAGGAGCTAAACCATTTAGAGCTTTATAAGTCAATAGTAATACTTTGTAATTGATACGGAACTTAATACGTAACCAGTGTAGAGATGATAAAATTGGTGTTATATGATCATATTGTCAGGGTTGCTGCAGGTAGATTGACGACGATCGACAAACACTGAGGGAAAACACAGGGCTTAAATGAACTGAACCAAACAAGATAATTAACTGAAAACAGGTGCAGAAAATTGAACACAAACGAGGAGCGGGAAAACTAACAGGACTAAACCAAAATCACAAAAGACAGGGGAAGACAAGATACAAAACAGAACTAAACACACTGAAACGTGACAGTACCTCCCCCCTCCCCGAAGGCGCGTCCTCGCGCCGTATAACATCCAAAGGGGTGGGAGGGTGGGCGCCCTGGAGGCTGACGAGGGCATGGTGCAGGTCCGGGAAGCCTCCAGGGCGGAGCAGGCTGTGGGCGTGGCCACGGCGGAGTAGGCTGTGGGCGTGGCCAGGGCGGAGCAGGCTGTGGGCGTGGCCAGGGCGGAGCAGGCTGTGGGTGTGGCCAGGGCGGAGCAGGCTGTGGGCGTGGCCAAGGCAGAGCAGGCTGTGGGCGTGGCCAAGGCAGAGCAGGCTGTGGGCGTGGCCACGACGGTGCAGGCTGTGGGCGTGGCCACGGCGGAGCAGGCAGAACCTCGGGCGTCCAGGGCGGAGCTGTGGGACCCTCGGGCGTCCAGGGCGGAGCTGTGGGACCCTCGGGCGTCCAGGGCGGAGCTGTGGGACCCTCGGGCGCCCCAGGGCGGAGCTGTGGGACCCTCGGGCGTCCAGGGCGGAGCTGTGGGACCCTCGGGCGTCCAGGGCGGAGCTGTGGGACCCTCGGGCGTCCAGGGCGGAGCTGTGGGACCCTCGGGCGTCCAGGGCGGAGCTGTGGGACCCTCGGGCGTCCAGGGCGGAGCTGTGGGACCCTCGGGCGTCCAGGGTGGAGCTGTGGGACCCTCGGGCGTCCATGGCGGTGAGGACCCTTCAGGTGGCCACGGCGGTGAAGACCCTTCAGGCGGCCGTGGTGGTGAAGACCCTTCGGGTGGCCATGGCGGTGAGGACCCTTCGGGTGGCCATGGCGGTGAGGACCCTTCAGGTGGCCATGGCGGTGAAGACCCTTCAGGTGGCCACGGCGGTGAAGACCCATCAGGTGGCCACGGCGGTGTTATTTTTCCGGGCCTCCGTGGATCTTTGGCCGGCCACGGCGAAGGCGTATAGCCCCCCCCCACAATTTTCTTGGGGAGAAGGACAAGTTCAGGAACGGGAACAGACTTGACATCTACGGGCGCTGGGTCAACGGGGTCTGGGTCAACGGGCTCTGGGTCTGGGTCAACGGGCTCTGGCGCTGGGTCAACGGGCTCTGGCGCTGGGTCAACGGGCTCTGGCGCTGGGTCAACGGGCTCTGGCGCTGGGTCAACGGGCTCTGGCGCTGGGTCTGGGTCAACGGGTTCTGGCTCTGGCGCTGGGTCAACGGGCTCTGGCTCTGGCGCTGGGTCAACGGGCTCTGGCTCTGGGTCAACGGGCTCTGGCTCTGGCGCTGGGTCAACGGGCTCTGGGTCTGGCGCTGGGTCAACGGGCTCTGGCTCTGGCGCATCATGGGACTCGGAACTGGACGGGGCCAGCACATCATGGGACTCGGAACTGGACGGGGCCAGCACATCAGGGGACTCTGAACTGGACGGGGCCAGCACATCAGGGGACTCGGAACTGGACGGGGCCAGCACATCAGGGGACTCGGAACTGGACGGGGCCAGCACATCAGGGGACTCGGAACTGGACGGGGCCAGCACATCAGGGGACTCGGAACTGGACGGGGCCAGCACATCATGGGACTCGGAACTGGATTCATGCTCTGGCGGACAGGCGACGGTCTCTGGCTGGACGGTCTCTGGCTGGACGGTCTCTGGCTGGACGGTCTCTGGCTGGACGGTCTCTGGCTGGACGGTCTCTGGCTGGACGGTCCTCCGGGGGAAGAAGCTCAGGAAGGTCATCATAAGGGTCAGACTCAGGCTCTGGCGGGCATGCAATGGGCTCAGGCTCTGGCGGGCAGGCGACGGGCTCTGGCTGGACGGTTTCCGGGGGAAGAAGCTCAGGAAGGTCGTCAAAAGGGTCAGGCTCTGGCGGGCATGCAATGGGCTCAGGCTTTGGCGGGCATGCGATGGGCTCAGGCCATACTGGACTCGGGACCACCAGAACTCGATCACATCCCCTACTACGACCTCCACGGGTCCCGCGAAATATGGCCATCCGGGTTCCCACGAAGGCCTGCTTCCAGCTCTCCATCTTCTTTTTTTTTTTTTAAGGTCGATCGTTCTGTCAGGGTTGCTGCAGGTAGATTGACGACGATCGACAAACACTGAGGGAAAACACAGGGCTTAAATGAACTGAACCAAACAAGATAATTAACTGAAAACAGGTGCAGAGAATTGAACACAAACGAGGAGCGGGAAAACTAACAGGACTAAACCAAAATCACAAAAGACAGGGGAAGACAAGATACAAAACAGAACTAAACACACTGAAACGTGACACATATTTTCTTGATCTAGTAAGAACTCTAGCGGCTGCATTTTGGACTAACTGTAGCTTGTTTATTGAGGATGCAGGACAACCAGCTAATAAAGCATTACAGTAATCTAGTCTCGAGGTCATGAATGCATGAACTAACTTTTCTGCATCTGAAACAGATAGCATGTTACGTAGCTTAGCAATGTTTCTAAGGTGGAAAAAGGCTGTTCTTGTAACATATGAAATATGATTTTCGAAAGTCAAGTTGCGGTCTAGTATAACACCCAGGTCTTTGACTGTAGTGGATAGAGTAACAGGACATCCTTCTAAATTAAAGTTGTATTGTAAGGGATTTTGTGGGTAGTTTTTTAGACCAATAAGTAATACCTCCGTTTTATCTGAATTTAATAGCAGGAAATTACACGTCATCCAGCATTTTATATCTTTTAGACACTCTGTCAAGTTAGATAAGTTAGTGTTTTCATCTGGTCGTGATGAGATATATAATTGAGTGTCATCAGCATAACAGTGAAAATTAATTCCATGTTTTCTTATAATATTACCAAGTGGCAGCATATATATTGAGAATAGCAGAGGGCCTAGGACAGATCCTTGTGGCACTCCATAGTCTACTGATGTTATCTTTGATTTTTCCCCATTTAAACAGACAAAATGGTAACGGTCTGATAAGTACGATCTAAACCAGCTTAATGCCTGTCCCTGAACACCAGTGTAGTTTTGTAGTCGATCTAAGAGTATTTTATGATCTATAGTGTTGAACGCAGCACTAAGATCAAGTAGAACTAGTATTGAGATACAGCCTTGGTCAGAGGCTAAGAGTAAATCATTTGTAATTTTAACTAGGGCAGTTTCTGTGCTATGATGCGGTCTGAATCCCGACTGAAATTTTTCATAGATATCATTTTCTTGCAAGAAAGAGCACAATTGAGCGGACACTGTAAGCTCCGTCTAAACCTCGTATTTCTTTCTGTTTTCAACCATCATTTACTATAATTTCTAGTTGTTTATACTACAGTTTACCTAACATCTCAGATTAACCTAACATTGCTAGCTTCCATTATTGTTAGCACAACACGCTAGTATCTCGCTAGCCTGTTAACGCACCACCTGTGCGCTCAGTTATTTATTTATTTTTCTCGTGCGTGCCCGCGCCTCTGAGTTCATAAAAAGCCCAGGTGAGTACGAATCAGTCAACAGACACGGTGAATAATGTCTTGTCCTGTTATTGTCACCTGCACTTCATGCCACATGTTTACCATAGCCTTCCCCGTCGGCATAGGGTTTATATGTGATAAATGCAAAGAGACAGTCAGGCTGACGGAGAAGATTTCAGAATTAGAGACACGCATGCAAACTTTAATTTAGGATAGTAAGTGTGCTCGAGCCTTAGATACTACTTTGGATGCGCCTAGCATAGTGAACTCTTTACATGATTCGGTTCTGGCTGAATTATTGCCTGTGCAACAATGCAGATGGGTGACTGTCAGAGATCGCTCTAGTCACGGATCAAAAAACCACTCTTCCGTTCCGATTACCATAACAAATCGATTTGCCCCACTCAGTGAAACACCCACTGAGAATTCTGTTGATTGTGTCCTGGTAATTGGCGATTCTATTACACGGAATGTGAAAATAGAGACACCAGCCACCATAGTCACGTGTTTACCGGGAACCAGAGTGCCTGACATCAAAGCAAATTTAAAAGTGCTGCCTAATGCTAATTGTAAATTCTCTAAGATTGTTATTCACTTCGGCACAAATGATGTTCGACTTCGCCAGTCTATCGCCAATACTATCACATGGAATAGATGTTGATGCCATTGAAATTCTGCAGCAGAGTGACGACATCTCAGATCATTATCTAGTCTCGTGTAAATTACATTTAGCCAAGGCTGCAAAGCCGACTCCGTGTTATAAATATGTTAGACCTATCACTTCTGCCACTAAAGATTGCTTTATCAATAATCTTCCTAATCAGTTTCATCATCTCAGCATCCTGGATAGCTTTAGAAGAACTTGATATTGCAACAGAAACGTTTAACTCTCTCTTTTCCAGCACTTTAGACACAGTTGCTCCGCTGCACTTAAAAAAAGATTAAAGAAAATAGTCCAACGCCATGGTACAATGAGCACACCCGGGCCCTTAAGAGAGCAGCCAGAAAAATGGAGCGCAACTGGAAGAAAACAAAACTAGAGGTATTTCGGATTGCATGGAAGGAGAGCTCGATTGCTTACAGAGAGGCTTTAAAAGCAGCTAGATCTGCTTATTTTTCAAACGTATTAGAAGAAAATAAACATAATCCTAGGTATTTATTTGAAAAAGTGACTAAACTAACAAAAAAGAAAGCTTCAAGCCCAGAAGTTTCCAAGAAACACAGCAGTAATGACTTTATGAACTTCTTCACTTATAAGATCGATAATATCAGGGACAAAATTAGGTAACACTTTATAATAACTGCACGCTATTAATCATTAGTTAAGCATTAGTTAACAGTTAATTAATAATTTATAAAGCATTAATAGACAGTTTATGATTACAGTTATAAATGCTTTATTCTTGATTTAAAAGCAGATCTATAATGTGTTTAATAATTGTTAATGATCAATTTATCATTTCTAAATGAAGTATTGCATTATTTATAAACCAGTTATTTAAGAGTTGTCAGTGGTTCATTAGATTAGCTAGAAAGTGTAAGTAAATGATTAATAAACTATTTAATCTCAAATCTGCCTTTTCTGTCAAAGATACTAGAAATGGCAGTATCCTCACAACTGTGTTCCTTTCTTGAAAGAAATGATATCTGCGAGGATTTTCAGTCCGGATTTAAACCGTATAAAGTTTATAAAGTTGCGTTTTTTTTAACAAGCGGTTTAATCAAAGCCAGCTTAAAGGTTTTTGGTACGTATCCTAGAGACAAAGATTAATTAATGATATTTAGAAGAGGATCTTTGACCTCTGGAAGCATCTGGAAGCATCTCTTTCTGTAGTTTAGTCGGTATAGGGTCTAACATACGTGTTGTTGATTTAGATGATTTAACGAGTTCGCAAAATTCTTCCTCTTCTATAGCAACAAATGAATCAAGTTTTTCATCATGGAGACTACACTGCACTCCCTGATGCGATACTATATATAGTGGCTGATGAATCAGACGGAGTCTGTGGGCGGCTGGGCGCTGCCACATCTCTCAGCAGTGAAATATTAACAGCCATTATACTGTATTGTTATTCATAATAATAGTGTTTGTTCTGGGCTTCACATAAACTTGTTAAATGAATAAGGAAATAATAAACAGAGAATAGTCTGAATAAAATTCTTTCTCACTGAAGCTGTGCTTGGACATACAGTGCATTCAGACCGCTTTTAATTTTTCCATACTTTTGTTATGTTGTAGCCATATGATAAAATGCTGACATTTTTTCACATAAGTCTAAACTTTAAAACCAAAAATGACAAAAGCAAAACCAGATTTGTGATAACTGCAAATGTATTTTTTTGTCCCTCCCATTTCTCTGGTCATTTTTGAGACGTCTTTACCTGACGTTAACCTGTGGTAAATACAAGTGATTAGACGTGATTTGGCCAAGAGCCTCCCGGCCAATCTGGCTAGACAGAACCCTCTCCTCAGTGCATGCCACACACAAGCCTGCTTGGACTTAAACACCAAACACCTTGGACAAATGACTCTCAGACTGAGAGAAACAAGTTTTGCATCACCTGCACTTTCTTTAAGACATGTTCACACAGTCAAATTGAGCCAATCCTAAAATATTCCTCTGATCCTAGGCTAAAATCTGAAATCTTTGATCATTAGATTAATGACCGTTGCGATCAAATTTGACCTCAGCTGAAATTCTGGCAGTGTCAGAAGATTTGACTCTCAGTCCTGCAGTGTGACTTCTCCTACGACCACCGTCAAATTGCTTTCGTTTTTCAAGACAAGCCATGACCAAAATTAATGTTAGAGATTTCTTTGTAGCCACTATTTATATCCCGCGTGTAACGTTCACTGTCACCCAACGTGGCATTGATTGATGATGTAAAACTCCAGAAGAATGTTCTTGCATGCGTCCGTTTTTAACGCGTCTTGACTGTCAGTCACCCCACACCCGATGGCTTGACGTCCTTGCGGACGACCTCCAACAACATTGAGTTGCTGTGGAGGATGCAGAGACCGTCAGCACTGGAAACAACTGGTTCATCTGTTCGGCTCAACGCACAGGGATGGGACGCCCCCACACCCATTGCAGGAGCCAAAATGAAAATAAATGATGACTGTCAATCTGAAATTTATAAAAAACTGAGATCTTACAGTGTGACATGCCTTTGCAGCGGGGATCATGTTCTTACAGTCTGACAAGAAACAATCGTAAAGGAAAGGACTATAATAAATTGCACAGTGTGCACCCGGTTTTAGGGACCTTTGACTTGGCAGACTGATCTCATGAAATGGCGTATGTTTGACACGCCAATTCGTATTTCCATTTTTGGCGTGCTATCAACAAGCATAATCGCTTTTCAGCGTGTTTATGAATGCCGTTGACTTAACGTTACATTGTATATATAAATATATGACCTACCCCAACCCCGTCCCTAAACCTACCCATCACTGGGGTTAATACCATTTATGAGTCTTCCCCTACCATCCTAGGATAAAAAATATCGCTCCCCTGATGTAGATCTACATTTTGCTTCGTTTCGCTCGGACATTTAACGGCGTGTACATACACGTGGAATCACTCTGACATTTAACGGCTGTAGATATACACGCATACACGCGGATAGCTCAACATGCGTATAGATAACACGCCACTTGACTTGAAAGTGGCGTGTATGTTTATGTCACGGGTGACAAAAACGCTCAGTGAGCAGAACCCTCTTGAAGAACCATGAGTTTCCTGAGGGAATGATTTGGGTGCGACACATCCCACTCCGGTTCCGGGTGTGGCAGAAACATTGTCCGAATTGATTAGCGCTAATGCACTGCAGGTGCGAGAGAGAGAGGAGCGGCGCTCACACAGGCTTCCTGCTTCACAAGCCAAACATAAAAGGGCCATTCAGAGAGTTTTGAGCGTTGAAGCTGGTCGAAGCTGGTTGTCTAGGTTGAAGCTGGTTGTCTAGGTTGAAGCTGGTTGTCTGGGTCAAAGCTGGTTGTCTCGGAAGAGCGGTGGTTGTTTCAGTGCAGTTGGGTGCGCACTGGTTATCTCGGAGCAGTGTTGGACACAAGCTTGTTCGGGAAAGTTGTTGGGTGTGGAAGCTTCCCATTGAAGTCTGCTGGATCAGAGTTATCGTCTGTGGGAAATCTGCTGGACTGAGGTATCGATTGAATCTGCACTGTGAAGAAAGAGAGGAAGATAAGTGAATTGATTTCATCTTACAAACATTTAAACAGCTCGAAGAGGATGCAGTGAATGTATATCTGACTGTTGGAGAAGCTATGTGTTTCAGAGTGTGCTGAGGAGGAACTGAGGATTAAATATCTCTCGCCCTATCGTGTGAGTGAATTGCAGTGCTTTTGCCTTATTGATACACATTGATTCATGGCTGTGGATTTGAAGTGAACACGAGTGTGGTGTGCTTTTGCTGAGAAGTGGCCCCAACCCATGCTTACATGTTTGTGGAAAGTTGTTATTATTTCTGCTCACCATCAGAAGCCTAGAGTGATACAGCTGAGTTGAAAAGTATCCTTTACCCAGAAGAGTCCTTACTGTTCTACTTACTGTCTGAGTCTGGAAGTATGCAGCATCACTGGTGAAGTAAGCTTTTGAATCCTTGTCCCACTACTGTGAACCGAAGAGAGTACTTTGTACTGTGAAGAATCCTTACCTTTCTACTGACTGTCTGAGTCTGGAAGAATGCAGCAATGCTGGTGAAGGAAGCTTTTAAGCCACTGTCTCATTACTGTGAACCGAAGAAAATACTTTGTACTGAGAAGAATTCTTACCCTTCTACTTACTGACCGAGTCTGGAAGTATGCAGCAACGCTGGTGAAGTAAGCTTTTAAACCACTGTCTCATTACTGTGCACCGACGAAAGTACTTTGTACTGAGAAGAGTCCTTACTGTTCTACTTACTGTCTGAGTCTAGAAGTATGCAGCATCGCTGGTAAAGTAAGCTTTTAAACCACTGTCTCACTACTGTGCACTGACGAAAGTACTTTGTACTGAGAAGAATCCTTACCTTTTCTACTTACTGTCTGAGTCTGGAAGTATGCAGCATCGCTGGTGAAGCAAGCTTTTAAACCACTGTCTCATTACTGTGCACCGACGAAAGTACTTTGTACAGAGAAGAGTCCTTACTGTTCTACTTACTGTCCCACTACTGTGAACCGAAGAGAGTACTTTGTACTGTGAAGAATCCTTGCCTTCCTTCTTACCATCTGAGTCTGGAAGTATGCAGCATCGCTGATGAAGTAAGCTTTTAAACCACTGTCTCATTACTGTGAACCGAAGAGAGTACTTTGTACTGAGAAGAATCCTTACCTCCCTACTTACTGTCTGAGTCTGGAAGTATGCAGCATCGCTGATGAAGTAAGCTTTTAAACCACTGTCTCATTACTGTGAACCGAAGAGAGTACTTTGTACTGAGAAGAATCCTTACCTCCCTACTTACTGTCTGAGTCTGGAAGTATGCAGCATCGCTGGTGAAGTAAGCTTTTAAAGCACTGTCTCACTACTGTGAATCGAAGAGAGTATTCTGTATTGGGAAGAATCCTTACCTCCCTACTTACCGTCGGAGTCTGGAAGGATGCAGCATCGCTGGTGAACGGAGTCCCGAAATCGCCGTCCGAGAGGCACTGTGACGCTCGATCAACGTCTGTCCGTAGCTGAAGAATATCTAGAGGACACTGAAGTCTATCCAATTGGTGCTCATTGCTATATTGTTCAATAAAGATTGTTACTCCTTTGAAATTACCTCTGTTTCTGTGTCCCTCTGTTGCGTACCCGTGGTGTCGGCTCCTCGCGGTGGTGTCTGAGGTTAGGGGCGGCTGGTCATCCGAGCTCGCCCCGGTGACATTTACGCAAAAGTCATGATGTCATGTTGGGCTTGGAGACCTTTACTGAATCTGTGCAACCTTTTCTCTTTACCTTTATGACTTTATTGTCCCATTTACACTCTCAACAGATACATCTCTAATTGACTTTATCTACATGCTTTTATTAGATCTAGACTTGTCTCTTCCACCCATTCCTCTCCCTAGTTTACTACTGAACTTCATGCTTATAAAACCACAGGACATTGTAATAAAGATGCCGGCAGGGAGTTCAGAGCGTACTCAGCCGACACCATTTGCCAACTCCAAGAAGAGGGCTTATAGGAGCCCAGGCATTGACCATTCCCTTGAGATCCTGGTTCACATGCTGTGTCTGGCTGTTGGTCTGTGGGAGGAATCCTGATGGCAGGCTAGCGGTGGCACCTACTGACCAGATGTCAAAACTGCCTTATCACTACAAATTTCCAACAAACCAGGAGTCATTCCAATAGAGTGTAGTATGTGTGCTGCAGGGAGATCCGATCATATGCGTATGCAGAACATTCTGATCCGATCTGAGCTTCAGATGCATTGTTTTAGGGCAATATTTTTGCTCTAAAACATTAATCTCTTATAATTAATCTCTTTATTTCTGTAAAATGGGCAGATATAAATAATGATGTCCAAAATAATTATTGGAGAATTATATGTTGATTAGCTCTTAAAAACGTCCTATCCTTTTTTTTTCTCAAACATATTAGTGGTTTGTTTTGTATGGATATATTCATGAATTCATTGTTCATTAGTTTTACCATACCATAAGAGGGGTTTAATAACTGCTTCACAAGCAATTTGAAAGTTTTGTGTGACTACCACAATCTACTGTGACAATTCTACATGAATGTCAGCAATTCAGGGCACCATTAGCCTTTTGTCCACCGACACAGGTAAGCTCCTGTCCCACGCCAGTTCTCAAACACACAGAGAAAAGCTGGTTCAGAGCTGGAAAAATCAGTTCCAGCCTGACACTAAAAGCTTGCTGGAACCAGGAAATTTTGCAGAGAAATGTAGATGACAATCTCGTTATAAAATATAATAACATTGCACTTTTATTACTTTTTATCATGAGAGAGTTAATCTGTTTCAGTCTCTCTCCAAAAACTACTGGTAGTTTATGGACATTCATCTTAAATCTCTCTCGAGCAATGACAGAAGGGAGTACTGGCAGTTTACAGGTTCAGTTGGCCTGGGCCAACTTTGTTTTCAACAAAGAACAGGCTATGCCATTTTCTTTTGAACAATTATTGGCAGCTGCAGAGAACAATTATAAACAAATATAAGCCCTGCTTGGTTAAACGCACCCACACACTCATGTTGTAATATACTGTTCTTTCATGTTGTAGATGAAATTACAATGAGCTGAATTCAGACCTGGCCTGAACTCTGTCTATTCATCTGACCGTCTACAGGGAATAAAAACACAGCATTCCCACCCACTCTTTGTTCCCTTTTCAAATGTTGACTCAAGGCAAACATTTGAAGGAATGTTTTAATGAGTAAAACACTGAAGGGTGTGGAGCAGACCAGAATAACAAAAAGGTGCTTTAAGGCCATCACGAAGATTTATCTGTATATAACTGAATTTAATGTTCCAATCGATTAATTAAGTTTTGGACTCATCATTCTACTTTTATTCATACATTAATCTATGCAGATGTTAAAAAATGAAAATAAACTCAATGACATTTCGATACAAACCTTCAGACAGAAGCAGCCTGGTGAATTGGTAATAGCTATCAATTACATGTCCTCAATGTAATTAATAATGTTAGCCATTAATGTAGGGAGTGTTATCAGCAACAAAATAAAACTTGTTGAGTGTGTTTCTGTTACGGGCTGAACAAGACAAGAGACGTGCGGATCCATTCGCAGGGCTTTATTCCAAAACATGGTCATAAACAGGCAAGGTCAATAAACAGTAGACAGGAATGGCAGAGGCATGACACAGAATGATCCTAGGGCAAGCGTGGGTCGACGATCAGCAAACAACATCCAACAGGGGCAAGGCAAAGAGAGATAATCCAGGTAACCAGCAAAATCCAAACGAGGTGCAAACAGAGTCCAAAGGGATAGGCTAAGGGTAAATCCAGGAAACACAGGCTAGAATCAGAAAACAGGCAAGGCAACGAACACTGGATGGGCTCTGTAGAGTAGCTAACACTAGAGGAGCGCTAAATGCAATACAATACTCGGCAGAAGGGAGAGAAAGTCCAAGGCTTATAAAGTGTGTGAGATAGTGTGTGATAGTTCTCAGGTGTGAGCGTGATTAGTGGAATCAGCTGTGCGAGTAGTCAATGCAATGAATGATGGGTATTGTAGTGAAGTGCAAAAGTCCATGCTGTGATTTGGTGACCTCTGGTGGTGATTGACCGGAAGGCCACAGACTGGATTCGTGACAGAGCCCCCCCACAAGGAGCGGCTTCCAGACGCTCCAATACAATCCAGGAGGGCGGTGGAGCGGAGGCGGACCCGGGGGTGGGCTGGAGGGCCAGGCCCATGGGGCGGAAAAGGGCCTGGAGACTGCGACAGGACGGTAGGTAGTTCAGGAGGCCAGGGAGGTGAAGACCCTTCGGGCGGCCACGGCGGTGAAGACCCCTCGGGCGGCCACGGCGGTGAAGACCCCTCGGGCGGCCACGGCGGTGAAGACCCCTCGGGCGGCCACGGCGGGTACCTACTGCCCCCCCCCCAAAATTTTCTTGAGGGTAGCTACTGGGTCATAGGCTGAAGTACGCACAGGAACAGCAGGCTCGGCAGACGGGATGTGGCTGACGTGAAGCTCTGGCTGTACGTGGCTGACGTGAAGCTCTGGCTGGACGTGAAGCTCTGGCTGGACGTGGCTGACGTGAAGCTCTGCCTGGACGTGGCTGACGTGAAGCTCTGGCTGGACGTGGCTGACGTGAAGCTCTGGCTGGACGTGGCTGACGTGAAGCTCTGGCTGGACGTGGCTGACGTGAAGCTCTGGCTGGACGGTCTCTGGCTCTGACACCTCCAAAGGTTCTGCAGCAGACACCATCTCTGGAGGTTCTACAGGGGTAGCATCAAGAATCAGGTAAAGTTCTTTAACAGGACAGGTACAGTGCTCATCTACGGTTCCTTTGACCGGGACATGACAGGCTGGGAAGACATTGCTGGGCGCTACCACCATACAAGGGACTGAAGCGAGCCCCGCCGCTTCGAGAGGTTCTGTAGCTCGTGCCGCCACCTCTGGTGAAACTGCAGCAGGTGCCATCGCCTGGGGCAGTTCTGAGGTGGTGTACACAGCCCAAACGCAACATAGAGCGATTCCCATCATGGGAAGTGCTTCGGACAGGGTAACTAATGCAGGAACAGAATGATTAAAGGCAGTAGATTTGGGGATCCCAGCTGCACGTGCCGACCCCAGTGGTGCATCCCTCACACTAGAAACCAGACTGGGAAATCGAAGCACTGACCTTGAATATCTGGGCGTGGCAGACAGGACGTGAAAAGACTCTGGCTGGTCAGCGGTGACATGACGAGACTCGTGATGATTAACCGTGACTGGGCTTGACTCGTGACGATCAACCGTGACTTGGCTTGACTCGTGACGATCAGCTGTGACTTGGCTTGACTGGTGACGATCAACTGTGACAGAACGGGATGTTGTGGTGTCTGCCATCTTGTGACCGTGCTCTGGTACGGCCGGCATTACATGAGTAAGTGCGGAGTCGCATTCCTCTGCGACACCCACAGTGAAAGCTGAACCAACAGACACCAAGGCATAATCCATAAACTGACTGAGAGATGAACGGGGACCCTCACAGACTAACCGTGATCGGAGCGGTTGATTAATGCCCTCACAAAAGAAATCAATGAGCACACAATCCGGCAGATCAGAGGAATAGGCGAGATCCAAATACTCTTGTATATACTCCTCGAGCGATCGCGAACCCTGCTTGAGTCTTAATAACATTCGTGCTGTGTCCATACCTGGCCAATCTCCACAGGAAAAGCCGCTGGATCCTTGTGTGGCCGAGTATTCTGTTACGGGCTGAACAAGACAAGAGACGTGCGGATCCATTCGCAGGGCTTTATTCCAAAACATGGTCATAAACAGGCAAGGTCAATAAACAGTAGACAGGAATGGCAGAGGCATGACACAGAATGATCCTAGGGCAAGCGTGGGTCGACGATCAGCAAACAACATCCAACAGGGGCAAGGCAAAGAGAGATAATCCAGGTAACCAGCAAAATCCAAACGAGGTGCAAACAGAGTCCAAAGGGATAGGCTAAGGGTAAATCCAGGAAACACAGGCTAGAATCAGAAAACAGGCAAGGCAACGAACACTGGATGGGCTCTGTAGAGTAGCTAACACTAGAGGAGCGCTAAATGCAATACAATACTCGGCAGAAGGGAGAGAAAGTCCAAGGCTTATAAAGTGTGTGAGATAGTGTGTGATAGTTCTCAGGTGTGAGCGTGATTAGTGGAATCAGCTGTGCGAGTAGTCAATGCAATGAATGATGGGTATTGTAGTGAAGTGCAAAAGTCCATGCTGTGATTTGGTGACCTCTGGTGGTGATTGACCGGAAGGCCACAGACTGGATTCGTGACAGTTTCCTGTACAACTTGCTGCTTAACTATCATAGTACAATGCATCATTGAAGAACTCAACTAGCTAGTCACGACTGTTTCCCGAAATTTAATTTTCACAAATTTGTCATTCAAATGGTGTTGGAGTAATATTTCCAGATTCGATCATAGGCTCGTTCTAGTACAAGATCTTATGTACTAGAGCACGTACATGCACACTCTTCAAAAACAATGCTTTAAATCTCTTGACTAACTAAACTATATGTAATGTAAATTACATTTGTATATATTTGAAATAAAATATATAGATTGTGCTGAATGTCAGCTTGCTTATTTTGGACGATAAGGATTTAAGTTAAGTCCACATGTCATTGAAACAAGAAACTCTGCTTCTTAACCACAGGTCGAGTGCTGTCTTTCCAAACACAACTTTGTGATGCCATTTGTGAATGTTTGTTGGAACCTAAGTGGTTTCTGGAAACATTGATTTGTTGAACTGTGCTAATAATGATGGAACTTGCGACAATAGTTGGCTAACAATGCTTTTGGGAAACACATTCGTGGTTAATAAAAATCCATATATGACATGAGAACATGCTTTACTGCAGCTGAGTCACAGTAGTTTGTCTGTCAGCAAGTTGCATGTCAACGTTTTCAGCAAACAGACGTCACAGAAGTCACATAAAACACTGTCACACAAATCCCATTACAAAGACGTGTATCTGTTCCCTGAATTACCAAAAAGAAAAAAGGTCATCAATTATTCCTATCCTGGCAATGGAAAATAACTTTCTTAAAGGACTTTCAGTATTAGAGGCTCGGATTGTTTAAAGTACTTTGTCTGTAAGCAGTAACACAGATTAAAATGCAGGTGAATGTACACAAAAGTTTGTTTAACATCAACAGAATGCTCAATAGCTAATCTACATACGTACACATACATTCCTACATATATACACAAAGTAAATACAAAGTGAAAGTGGATGAATGAAACTGGAAAAGAAGTAGGGGAAAGAGACTATGGAATAATGGAAGTAGGTTATATAACAACCTGAGCAGAACCATCAGTTTCTTAAATTAAAGCACCTTGGTAACATGGGGTCAGTAAAGTGCTCCTATTTCACTATTTTAAAGGTTTCTATTTTTTTTTTTGGGAGGCCACATCATCAGCTAATTTCTCACAGTGTCTGAAACAGCTTGGTCAAGGATTTGCTCTCTCTTAATCCCTCCTTTCATAGAGCCTGCTCTGTGCTTTGATTGGTCAGATGTGCCAGTTTGTTGTGATTAGTCGACCCGTTACAGTGCGTGTTGCAAACAAAACGCTCATTAGCATATCTGAATTTCAGCTCCGGATATTCTTCAGCACTTGATACACAGTAATGCAAACAATAATGATGGCTTCAGTTTGATCGTTTCACTTAAAGTTTAATTTCAACAACTCAAGTCCTCCTACTTTTTAATTGCATGCAAAATGTATTTTCACGGCACAGAAAACAGTGTTTTCTCGACATGTCGACAACACAAACCAAACTCTTCCAGGCCTCAGCTAAAACTCCAGTGTTTGAGGATGGATCAAAAGAGACGTTGTTCGAGGGCAGCCATTGTATTGTGCATTATGCCAATGTATTATAGTAGTAGTAGTAAAATCTTTATTTGTCCCTTTACAGGGCAATTTAAGTAGCTTCAACCTCACAGACATACAAATTTCTATACAAGCATAGAACAACAAAACATCACAAAACCTTACGAAAAAACATCACAAACCCGGGACATTTATAATAATTCTTCATATAGCTACTATTTAAAATTCACAGCACCTTATCTTTGTTTCAAATAAGTATTTACACTCATAACTGCGTTTGAAACAAAAGACCTAGAAGCTTTAACGGTCCTCCACTTGGGCACTCTATATCGCTTTCCTGAGGGAAGCAATTCAAATTCTAAAAACAGAATGTGGGATGTATCTTCTAGGATAGTCAGAGACTTCCTAAGAACATTTCTCTCACACAAAGCAGACAAACCCAACTGTACAGATCCTGTAATCTTTGACCCTAAATTAATAATGTGCTGAAGCTGGGATCTACTTTTAACATTTAATCCATAAAAACCAACAGATCATAGCAAACGTTAAAACACTTTCAATGAAAGATCTATAAACATTATCAATATAGATTTATCCACCTCAAAGGACTTAAGCTTCCTCAGTAAATATAACCGTTTTTGTGCTTTCGATATAATAAGATTTGTGTTTTCCACCCATCTAAGTTTATCATCAATCAATGTACCCAAATACTTATATGAACTGACCTTCTCAACCTCTTTATCAGCAATAACTACTTTAGATGGAGTTCCGACAGAATTATAAAATTCTATAGTCATATCCTTAGTTTTGGATACGTTAATTTGTAAATGAGAACTCTCACACCAATCCAAAAAATATTTCAGAATGGGCCCATGCTCTGTGTCACCTTGCTTTAACAGACTCAGCACCACTGTATCATCGGCATATTTAATAATATGTCTGTCTGGGTATTGACTTCTGCACCTATCTCCACCCCTTATGCAGAGGTGAAAGAGTCTTAGTCTTGTTTGGTTCGATTGATTCGAACTTAAGTTCGTTTCCCCCTTTGGTACGGATCTTTTGTGCAGGTGTGAATACAGCAATCGCACTCGGGTGCAGACCAAACACCCGTACTGAGACCCAGCTGAAGAGGTGCTCTCGGTCCAGTTCCAAACCAACTCTGGTACAACTCTGCACCCAATTGCAGAAAGCACTGCGCCTTTTTTGACTGGGTCAGTCTTTTTTCTTTTGTAATTTGGGGTGATGAAATACCTAGGGGTTCAAGGGATTGCAGTTGATCCATGATCCGTACGGACCAGGCCCCACTGTTCGACACGCATGTGATTCGTGGATTAGCTGTTGAATTTAACCATCATATAGTGAAAGTTTATAATTTGGACATGTTTTGTCTTGGCAATTTACACATTCAAACAATTTTAATCGCAGAAGAAGAGGCGAAAATCGGGACTCACACGTTATCTGTGCGCACAGCCACACGCACCCGAAGCGCGCGCAGATAGAGAGAGAGAGACGCGTGTTTCAGATAGTGTTCGAACACCGAATTGATACCCGTTTTGCGTTTTGGATTTTTGTCAGTTTTTTCTGTCCTAAAATGACAGCACATACCTGATATTCCTGCGGTTGTCTGTGTCGTTAATGTTAATACAGTTTTTTTCAATTGTTTACACGCAATTTTGAAAACCGGGTTCTTTTTTCACAATTATCCAAACACCACACTCAATTTGCATAATTCCTAGATTGTTTGCAAAATGACACACTTCTGTCAAAACATACACACTTCAGTCAAAAGATATACACATATTTGTGAAAATGCTATTAGTTTTCATTTAACCAACAGTCCTCAATGATCAGACACTATTGCAGCCAGTTTCACACTGCTGTGATAAATAAAAAACACATTTGTAAAAAAACTATTTTTAGGAAATAGCATGTGCAGCCCAGTCTCACACCCAAGGCGTCATCTAACTGACGCTTTTGACCATGTTTGTCCATGCGTCAACATGCCGACGCACATGGCACCCCTTAAGCGTCAATATGAGACGCGCCTCCTTGTGGTCTAACCCTAACCCTACCCCAGACCTAAACCTACCCATAACGGAAGCGTCATGTAACTGACGCTAAAGGGTGCGCGTCATTTGATGACGCCCGAGGATGAGAGTCTCATATTGACGCCTAAAGGGTGCCTTTTGTGTCAGCATGTTGACGCATGGTCAGAAGCGTCAGTTAGATGACGCCTTGGGATGAGACTGTGTGTTATAAGGTGAGAGAAAACTCAACAGCGAACCACAGTCAAAGTGTCTTTTAATAATATTAAATGAGGAAGCCACCAGTAACAGAAATGTCTTTGCAAAATGTAAAACAGAAATCAGCCGGAATTAGGGCTCATCAATAATTAACAGAAATAATCCACACAGGAAAAGCGAGGGCGGCTGACAGCAAGGATTAGGAGCACGGGCGGCGACTAGCCTCTGGTCACTCGGGAAACACCCGGAGGATGGTCAACAGGAATCAGTAGCAGTTCAGGCAGCATGGATACTGAATAGACACAGAGATCAGTCTTACCTCAGATGATACAGTACTTGCAACTGAAGATTCCCGGAAGGGACGAACAGCACCGGACAGGACAAGACAGGACAGGAACGGAAGGAAACAGGCTGATGGAGCGTAATCTGTGAAGCTTCTTTCATCAGTGGTTAACAAACAATCTGACAAGTTGTTATTGTTGACAGGGAAAAAAGAGGAAAGAAGTAGCAAGCGCAATCAGAGAAAATAGAGAACAGGTGCGGGGTATCTAGAGTGAAGCAGAAGGAAAACAAGGAACAGCTGGGAGAGAGAGTAATTGCGAGTCAGTGAAAGTGCGTGTACAATACTGTGTGTGTCCAGGAGAGGGAGGAAGAGGAAAGAGAAAGAGACTAGATCATAACACTGTGTTGGCATGTGCTAGATTTTGGGCCAGACATTGTTATGTAAGGGATAATTTAGATAAAAATAATAATAATAATGACAAACCCACAACATTCTTCATAATTAGTTTGAGATATAGGGAGAATGTACAAAATAGGCCTACTATAAACTGACCAAGGACTGCACAACACTGATGCTGCAGACTGAATATTTCAAGTATTTATTTCAATACTTACAGTATTTCTTACCATAATCAGTTACAGTAATCAACCAACAATGAAATCAATGAAACAAATAAAATCTGTAGACAAATAAAAATTACTGCATGGAGTACATACACATACACAAGAATACTGTAACAACCAGATATTTGGTTGATCTCTTTGTCCAGCTTCCATCGGTGTCAGTCCATTGTTGATAACATGGTCAATAAGTGTTGCACGGATTTCTTGAGTCAAATTTGGTCCTCGTCTACTTTGTTCAGGTTCTATCAACTCGTCAAGTCCTTCTCTACCTCTTCCTCCCCCAGGCCAGCTCGGGGCCCCAAGGAATTGCTTGGTTTGCTTGCCTTGTCGTGACGGGCCTGCCTCTACCTAGGCCTCTTCCTCGATCTCCTCCTTCTCCTCATCCTCTACCTGGGCCTCCTCATCTACCTCCTTCTCCTCTTCCTCTACCTGGGCCTCCTCATCTACCTCCTTCTCCTCATCCTCTACCTGGGCCTCCTCATCTACCTCCTTCTCCTCTTCCTCTACCTCCTTCATCGCCTCTCATTCTCACTCTTCTTCCTCTTCTTCTTCTTCTAGCTCCTTCCATTTTTGTTGAAGACATGTGAACTCACCTGTTGCCTTTTATAGCACACCTGAGTGCTGTGTTTTCAAATTAGCACATGTGTGCTTCCACACCTGGTGGATGTGACTATCCAATTTGTTCATTAGTGTGGTCAATGGCAAACCGGGGCTTTGTAATGACAAGGAAGTAACCTCACAATCCTTATCTGTGTCTAAGGTGTGAAAATGTGTGTAGAGTTTTACAAATCACTGTGTGTAATGTTTTGCAAAAAGGGTGAAGCAGACATTGTGTGTAATGTTGTGCAAATCTGTGGAGGTGTTTTGCTCATTGGAGTAGAATTTTGCAAATTGTGTGGACATTTTTATTTTAGTGTGTAAACAATCGTAAAAAACTGTAAAACAACAAACTACAGCTTTAACAAAGATTAAACTATATTTAATTTCACAGTGAATAAATAGTGTTAATTTACATTTAGGCTTAATTATTCATTTCTGTTCCTGAATACAACTGTTAGACCTTGTAATTTTGTTATTTAGTATTCATCTTTGCTTGTAATTTGTGTATTTGTTCTTATTTGATTACTGACTCTTCACTTGTTTTTACAGTTTTTCTCGATTGCTTAAACACATTTCTTAAAACTATCAGTCCCTCCAGGATTTCGCGATGTCGCGATCGCAACTATTAACGCAACTTCAACAAATCCACGTGAATTCAGTGCGCCTTGCAATTTTTACCAATCACCGCAACTTTTCTGCAACTTTGACCAATCATCGCGCCACGGTCTCCTGCAAAGCGGCGTCATACGTCAGCAAACTCGCTTGTTTTGTTCAGAAGACGCAGCAGATGTGGGCTGCCAACGTCTCACATTTAGGCTACCTACAAAAATGACAGAAAAGGTCAGTGTTGCCAACTTAGCGCCTTTAGTGACAAAAAAAAGCGTCTAGAGACAAATCTAGCGACTTTTTGGACAAACCTCAGTAACCAAATGTTGCCAGCACAATCCTGCGAGCGCGAGCTCTTGCTTTCTCCCTGCCGTCACATCTCGATCTGCGTCCCTGTTCAGTGAACGGCTGAGAGGAGCAGCAGCACGGCCGCTGACAGACGTGAATGAGCAGTGTTGTTTCCACGGACTTATCACTTATCTGCTTCTCTTTTGTTTTATATTTAAAGAATTTACCATTTTATTTTACTTTCTTTTCTTGTGTTTATCACTTGTAATACTCACTATAACAGTGCATTAGTTCACCCAGTTCCCGAACTCTCTCAATTCAGAATTTTACACATAAAAATAGCTACTCGTTCTATTGTCTGACAAAAAAAAAAAAAAAAAAAAAAAAAAATAAGGAAACGAGAACGGCTTTATTGGATATTCGGCTATATTATATTATTATATTTATATTATATTATTATTATATTATATCATATTATATTTAGCCTATATAAAAATATAGGCTAGTATTAAACTTTAGATTTTTCCACCATTTAACTTTTGTGGCGATTCCTAAGAAAACGAATCGGTTACCTAACGTAACCTCGGTTCTCTCTAGATGAGGGAACGAGTATTGCGTAAACTAGCTTACGCTACGGGAAAGATTCCATCTTTCTGAGAAATTGAAGCCAAAAAATTATCCTATAATTTTGTATCCATTGTCAACGCAGTTCAGCTGCAGCAGACCATGAGAGGGCTAGCTAGCCGCTCATTGGTTCGCTCACGGAGAACTGCTTAAGCCTATGAGGGAGCGCGAGTGAACCCGCGACCAATGAGAGTCTGACTCGCTCTCAATACGTCACCGCCCGCCGAAACGGGTGTGGACGAGACTATAAATATCCCGAAATAGGCTGAATAATCTGGTTTTTTTCATATACTGAAGCGAAAATCGCCAGTAGCACAAGCACGGCCAGGAACGCAATACTCGTTCCCTCATCTAGAGAGAACCGAGGTTACGTTAGGTAACCGATTCGTTCTCTTACGAGAGGTTCTCTCGTATTGCGTAAGCTAGCTTACGCTACGGGAACCCCTGGTCAACGCCGTGCGTGCTAAGCATCCATTATTAGTCCCAGGGGGGGACCCCGGGGAACTCTGTAAGTGGGAATGAATATATGTACATGTGACAAAAGGCCAGCGGAGCGGGCCGGTGACTGTGTAGTACATAAGCACATATAGAGAGGGAACAGAACGAACTCGGTCTGTGTAATTAACCCCCTATAGTGCAGCTCAACCAGAAGAGCTGAAACATACTAGACTGCTAGTAGTTTAGCCTGCAAGACGGGTACTTCCAGATTGTAAAATCTGACAAAGGTGGAGGGGGAAGCCCATCCCGCTGCCACGCAAATGTCGTGAATGGAAATTCCGCTGGACCATGCCCACGATGAGGCCATGCCTCTAGTGGAATGAGCCCTGATGCCCAGAGGGCATGGCAGGTCTTTAGATGCGTATGCTGCTGCAATGGCATCAACACTCCATCTGGATAGGGACTGTTTCGAAGCGGCCAACCCCTTGGTGCGCCCACCGAACGAAACAAAAAGCTGCTCGGATCGTCTGACCCGAGCAGTGCGAGTAACTTATAATCTCGGGGCCCTGACCGGACATAGGAGATTAGTATCAGATTCGCTATCGGATGCAGGCAGAGCCGATAGGGATATAACTTGTGCCCTGAACGGGGTGCCGATCGCTTTGGGGACATAGCCATGCCTAGGTTTGAGAACGACTAAGGAGTCATTAGGTCCAAACTCAAGACAGGACGCGCTGGTGGACAGCGCGTGTAGGTCTCCCACCCGTTTTACTGACGCGAGCGCGAGTAGAAAAACGGTCTTTAGCGACAGGTACTTTAGGTCCACGGTGTTTAACGGTTCGAATGGGGGAGCTTTCATAGCATCAAGAACTATGGAAAGGTCCCAAATCGGCACCGAAGGGGGGCGAAGGGGTGTTCATCCTTCTAGCTCCCATGAGGAAGCGGACTACCAACCCATCTTTGCCCAGTGACTGGCCGCGCCGGGGTTCAGCAAACGCCGCGACGGCTGCCACATACACCTTAAGAGTGGACGGGGATCTGCCCTTGTCCAGCATCTCTTGGAGAAAATTTAGCAAGGAGGGAACCTCGCATAACCGTGGGTCCAGACCCTTTTCGGTGCACCACTCTGAGAACACAGACCCTTTTGACGCATAGAGCCTTCTGGTAGAAGCCGCTCTAGCCTGCATGATCGTGTTTAACACTCCCTCTGGCAAAGCAACGGGTAGTTGTTGAGCACCCATGCGTGTAGCGCCCAGCGCTCTGGGTGGGGATGCCAGATCGTGCCGCGAGCTTGGGAGAGGAGATCTGCTCTGACTGGAATGGGCCACGGCGCTGTCTGTGACAGCTGCGTGAGCTCCGGAAACCAAGTCTGACCCTCCCAGCGCGGGGCTATGAGGAGCAACGAGTGCTGCGCTTCTCTGATTCTCTGAAGCACCTGTGGTAGCAGAGAGACCGGAGGGAAAGCATAAAGCGGGCAGCTGGGCCAGGTTTGGGCTAGCGCGTCCTCGCTCCTTGAGAAAAATATTGGGCAGTGGGTGTTCTCCGCCGAGGCGAAGACGTCCACCTCTGCTCTGCCGAATAAACGCCACAGTTTCTGAACTGTAAGAAGGATGCAGGGACCACTCCCCGGGGGGAGTGGGGTTCCTGGACAGGCTGTCTGGACCATCGTTCAGATGTCCCGGCACGTGCGTCGCCCTGAGCGAGAGCAGGTGACACTGAGACCAAACTAAGATGCGTTCTGTCAGCTGGAAAAGATTCCTGGATCTGACTCCGCCCTGACGGTTTATTTAAGAGACCACGGCTATATTGTCCGAACGGATCAGCACGTGGTGGCCCTGAATGCGCGGGAGAAAGCGCATGAGCGCGTTCTCGACCGCCAACCTCTCCAAACAGTTTATGTGTAGGAGGCTCTCTTGAGCTGACCAGGGGCCGAAGGCCGGTGAGCCCTCGCAGACCGCTCCCCAACCCGTGTTGGAGGCGTCTGTCGAGATGACTTTTCGGCGTGAAACTGTCCCCATGGAAACGCCCCGCTGAAACCATTCTGCCACTGACCATGGCTGCAGAGCTGTGATACAGGTCTGCGTTACTTTTATCAGCTGGTGGCCCGTGGTCCACGCTCGGTGAGACACACGGCTCCTCAACCAAAGCTGAAGCGGGCGCATGCGCAGTAACCCCAGCTGGAGCACCGCGGAGGCTGAGGCCATACAGCCCAACGCTCTCTGAAATGTTTTCAAAGGCGTGAGTCTGTTCATCTGAAAAGATGCGGTGAGACGCTGCACACGGTGCGCGCGCTGCGTTGACAGACGCGCCGTCATCGTGACCGAGTCCAGCTCTATACCCAAGAAGGAGATAGTCTGACTGGGTTGTAGTACGCTCTTTGTCCAGTTGACAGAGAGGCCCAAAACTTTCAGATGGTCGAGGAGAACTGTACGATGAGACAGTAACTCTCTCTGAGATTGTGCCAAAATCAGCCAGTCGTCCAAGTAGTTCAGTATTCGCAGCCCCTGACTCCGCAGGGGGGCGAGCGCCGTATCCATGCACTTCGTGAACGTACGGGGTGCTAGGGATAGGCCGAACGGTAGGACGGTGTATTGATAAACCTGGCCTTCGAGGCGAAACGTAAGAATGGCCTGTGAAGGAGATTTATCTGGATCTGAAAGTATGCATCTTTCAGATCTAGTGATATGAACCAGTCCCCCTGGCGCACATGCGCGAGGAGTTTTCTGATAGTGAGCATTTTGAACGGTCTCTTCATGAGAACTTTGTTCAGCGATCTGAGGTCTAATATTGGTCTGAGACCGCCGTCTTTCTTGGGGACAAGAAAATAACGGCCGTAAAACCCCGACTCGCTCATAGCCAGAGGCACCCTCTCTATAGCCTTTTTGCACAACAGAATTGCTATCTCTGAACAGAGCAGCGTGTCACTGCTTCTGGGTTCACAGTAGTTTCTAGCCACGCTCGGAAGCGAGGAGGGCGGCGGCAAAACTGTAAGCGATAGCCTAGCTTTATTGTGTTTAACACCCACTGCTTCCCACGCTTTGAAGCGTGACGCTAAGGGGTGAATGGCTACATGGTCCCCGTCGCTGCACTTCGCGGGCTGCGTGAGCGCGCTGATAGTGTTTACAACAGCGGGACGTACACTCGGAGAGGAGTTTATGGGCCCTGTAACAGAGTGAACAGAGGTAAGACGCGCACACGGGCTTGTGGGCGCGCTTATACACTCTGAGACTCGAGCGGGCTTGGCCCGCTTTATGAGAGTGGACTCTGTGTGAGACAGGGGAACTGGAGTGTCTTTGTGTATGAGTGAACACAGTGTTGTGGGCACATTCTCTACACAAGTTTATGGACCGTGTAACAGAGGTGGGACGCGCGCACGGGCTCGTGGGCGCGCTTATGTACTCTGAAACTCGAGCGGGTTGGGACCGCTTTATGAGAGTGGACCCTGTGTGAGACACGGGAACAGGAGTGTCTTTGTGTATGAGTGAACACAGTGTTGTGGGCACATTTTCTACACAAGAGGCTTTTACTCTCTTTTTGGGATTTCTCTGGGGACGCCGTAAACACAGCGTTTTGTGTATGAGTGAACACAGTGTTGTGGGCACATTTTCTACACAAGAGGCTTTTACGCTCTTTTTGAGATTTCTCTGGGACGCCGTAAACACGCCGTTTGTGCTCATGCAAGCGGGAAGGGATACCGGCTTGGTAATGGCGGGGTACACTGCTGTAGTAGCCGCGTGAGCGGGGACTAACAGAGGGCGAAACTTTGACGGCGATCCGGCCGCGGCGGGAGAGCGCCGTCTTTTTCTCAACCACGCTAGGCAGACTTCGAGTAATCAGTTTTCAGCGCGATCCTCTGCCAAGGCCCCCGGGGAGGCGGCGGTCTGTGGCGGCTGTCAGAGCGAGAGCGAGGGCGGCCGCCCTGGTGTCGCTGAGAAGTCTGACTGTGTTTAGCTAGGCGCTAGGGTGGGGCTCGTGCAGGAGGCTGGTCACGTGAGCAGCCTGCAGAGGAGCTAGCGCGACGAGGCAGAACAAAATTCGCGGGAAATCCTCAATCCGCGACTGAAGGGGGATTTTTCCCCCGCTCTCGTCCCATTCACGAAGTACCTCACTCTGTAGTAGACATGGGGTGCAGAAGCTGCTTGGCCGGCGGCTGAAAGCTTGAAGTCGGACTGCAGGCTTTAGCGGGTAGCACAGGTGATGAGCGCCATCTCGCGGAGGGCGGCATAGACGTGCGGCGACCAGGTCCTCTACAGGGAAAATGGAGATAAAGCCCTTCTCTGCGGCTCCGTCCACAACGCGACGAGGGGTGGAAGAGTCAGAGCGAGTTCTAGCAGAGAGCGGGGCGTTCCAGGACTTCGTGAGTTCTGCGTGCAGATCAGGCAGAAAGGGCGCAGCCCGTTTAGCGGCGGGAGTCGAGCGCTGGTGGAAGTAGCTGCGCGGGTCCCGGTTGATTCTCGGGCCGAGGAGGCGTGAGAATCGGACCAATCCTCACAGTCTGAAGCGAGAAGCGAACATGTCTCCTTGGTGTCCGCGGCGTCAACGGAGGCAACAGAGCGGCCACTCGGCGGCAGCTGTATGTCCGGAAGCGGTGGAGATGGAGAGCGGGAGCGAGAGGCTCCGGCGGGATGAACGCTTCCGGCTGGGGGTCCGGCGGCCTCTGAGAGTGGCGTTTCTTTCTCCGCGGCGAAGTCAGAGGCGGCACGGAAGCATCTTAGTGGCCGAAGTCGAGCCCGCGGGGTTCAACAATGGCATAGTTTCGCAGAGCTCGCAGCCGCCACAGCGGGGGCGAGCTCGGCGTGCTCCAATCCGAGGCAGAGAGCGCAGAAGAGGTGGCGGTCCCCAGCCTCGAGGGGAGAAAATTTACGAGACATCTTGAAAAAGACGCTCGCTCTTTTAGATACAACAATATATAGGAAGCATTTTTGTAAAAAGGATACAATCCGTCGGATGGCGCTAGCTCACAGGACGGCTGAAGGTGGCGAAGACGGCCGGCTTCCTCAGTCTCCCAAACGCTCGCTAGAAGGTGCCTTTTCGACGACGGCGGCTTCTCTCTCAGGATCAGCAGATGCAGGTGCGTCGCTGAAGGATGAAAAAATCAGATTATTCAGCCTATTTCGGGATATTTATAGTCTCGTCCACACCCGTTTCGGCGGGCGGTGACGTATTGAGAGCGAGTCAGACTCTCATTGGTCGCGGGTTCACTCGCGCTCCCTCATAGGCTTAAGCAGTTCTCCATGAGCGAACCAATGAGCGGCTAGCTAGCCCTCTCATGGTCTGCTGCAGCTGAACTGCGTTGACAATGGATACAAAATTATAGGATAATTTTTTGGCTTCAATTTCTCAGAAAGATGGAATCTTTCCTGTAGCGTAAGTAGCTTATGCAATACGAGAGAACCTCTCGTAAGAGAACTGTATTTTGCACTTTATTAGTATTGGCATCTTTCGACATAAATGCTGCTTAATGTTTGTGAGGTTCTGCACATTTACATTTTTGCAGGTGCAGATCTTGTTTTAAAAAAGCTTAGTTTGTTAGATTTTGCTGTCTTTTAATCGTTTGTTTTGCCTTTTTATAAGGTTAATAAAGGTTAGTTAGTGGGTTTGTTCTAATTAACGTGTGTTACAAAGTGAGCACGTTTGTCTCTGAAGTAAATTCTCGACTACAATAGAGCAGATGGTGAACAGTGTTTTCTGTGGGACATAATAAGTCCCTTCGGGGTGGACTTTGGGCTTTTTCACTTAGTAAACCTATAACATGCACAAAAAAATATATATAACCCAATAAAGGAAAGGGAAAAAGCCAAAAAGCATAATATGAGCACTTTAAGTATAAAATCTATCTACATTTGCTGTTTTAACCTAAAAACAAATGCAGAAGAACATCGCAACTTTCATCGAAACTTTTTAGGCTATGTCCACACTGATACGTTTTCGTTTGAAAACGTATATTTTTTTCTCCGTTTTGGCCTTCCGTCCACACTGAAACGGCGTTTTAAGTCAACGAAAACGTAGCTTTTGGAAAACGCTCTCCAAAGTGGATAAATTTGAAAACTCCGTTTTCGCGTTGTAGTGTGGACTGTGAAGCCGGAGGTATTTGAAAACGATGACGTAAGTTTAGTCATGTGATCCATGTTGTACCAATAGATGTTTACCTGATGTTTACCGGTATTGTGCCTGTTATGTGCTATTCACTTTCACACTGTTGCTAAAATATGTTACTTTGCACACTCTTCATATCACAGTACTGCACAGATGATAGAAAATGTACACACATTTGCTGTCCTGCGGCAATACAGGAGAGCAGTCGCGTTTTAGACCAAACATATGGTGACTGAGTGCGACCTGGACGCATCAGTGAATGGTGAGATATTTTGCTAAATAAAATTATCATGTTAGAAGAATTGCGCGATACCTTTCTTTATTTTTCCATCTGTCAGTGAGCTTTTGTGAGGTTTCACGCATGCGCAGTAAGGTAAATTTATAAGTTTCTCATCCACACTGAAACGTCTGAAAACGCCTGAAAACGCTAGTGTGGACGGAGAGCGTTTTTAAACGAAAACTCCGTTTTCAAATGTATCCGGATTAATGTGGACGTAGCCTTAGAAAAGCGGCCGCAACATGAGGCATTTTAGGCCGCAACAATCACAAAAAAGGCCCGCGAAATCCTGGAGGGACTGAACTATACCTCGTATTCTCAAAACAGTAAACACAAATCCATAACGTCTCACCCAATTCCCCAAACATCCTATTTTCGGGTCAAAATGAAGCTCTACACTCAAAACCATTCACTCTTAACCAAACTTTGCCCTCAGACAGGACACACAAGCCCTCAAAATCACACACACTACAACATAGTCTAACACACTGGTGCAATAAATTCAAAACAACATTTCCAAAACTGGTAAGTTATGTTGCTTTTGGCCTTACTTGTAGCCCAGCCTTCCTCAGTCGTACCATTGACAAAGACATGGTCAACTAAAGTGGCTTGAATTTCATCCGAGACTGCTTGTCTTCTTGTCCTTCCCCTTGCCCTTTTCCTTGCCGTTGCCCTTGTCCTTTCCCTTCCTCCTCCTTCTCCTCATCCTTCTCCTCCTTCTCGACCTCTTCCTCCATGTCTTTCTGGTTCCAAAACTCAAACTGATTCGGGCCCTTTTATTTTATTGAAAGATCTGATTGATGTGTGTTAAATTTTGACACTTAGTGTTTCACCTGGGTAATTGTGTGCTAACTGAGCAGAAGCTGTGCTGACTTGAGTGAATAATATTGAATACTAGTGCTTTCTAAATGACCACATGGTCTAGGCAATGAGAAATGAAGGGATTTGTGTGTAGAGTTTCTGACTCATGTGTCAAAACAGGGAATAGTGTTTATAGTTTAGTGAATTGGGTGTGCTTTTTGATAAATGGCATTATGGTTTTGAAATTTTAGTTCAAAAGCCTGGTTATAGTGTTTAAGCAATTGAGAGAAACTGTAATAATATTTGAACTTCATCAGTTAAGAGCATGATATCTCCGCCGGAACAGTCTTGCAGCACATTTTCGTCTTCACAAAATCCTAATTACAACATCGTATAGATTACATTGTATTATATGATGCTCATACAGTACGTTTCTTCATATTGCGTTATAGCCGATAACACCAAATCGGTTAAAGAATAAAAATTGCACTACGAAAGATCTCCATGATTAGCCTGTTTTTGCACTTCCAGCTTTTCCCTGCTTGAGAATTTCTGTCCAATGAACTTATGACCTTAGCACACGTGTGGTTTTGTTTACAAATTTTGGTCCACTTGCAAAAAAGGCAGTGTGAACACGAACCACACCAAACAAGAAATGAAGATGAAGAGCTCTCTTCAGCAAAGAGTGGCAACATGAATGTCATTCAACGTAATGTCGTTGCCTATTCATCTCTTTTGTGCCCCCGAAACACATCCGGAAATTTATCAGCAATATCATTACAAAACAAAACAATCAGGTTTGTCAACCACTTCTACAACGGGTGTCACCTTTCCTCCAGCCAAATCATTGCCAAGAATAAACGCAACCCCTTTCACAGGAAGGGAGGAACGTACCGCAACCTTAAAAAATCCTGAAATCAACTCGCACTGTAAATTAACACGATGTTGTGGAACCTTTATACTATCCATTCCAATACCCTGAACTAATACACTTGAACCACAAGATGTCCGTTCTGACAATGAAAGGACCTCAGATACAATAAATGGCTGAATTGCCCCAGTGTCTCGTAAAATTTGGATCTCTTTTTGTTCCTCAGGTCTACCATCTATTGACAGTAAACCTTTCATCACGAATGGTTTAAATCTCTCATCAAACTCATCCGTTTTCGACACATGATCAGAGCGCACGGGCACTGTTCTCACAAAACTAATGGGTTTTGGTGGTCCAGGTTGTTGTTTTCATTTTAAAGTTAAACAATCAGCAATTGCATGTCCTGTTTTATGACAATAAAAGCATCCTCTTGTTTTTATAGACTGTGATGTATTAACCTTAACACAGGGACTCAAATTTTGTGGTGCAGGCAAAGACAGCATTTTGTCAAATCGAGTCGAATCGAATACACATGTGGGTTAAAACAAATTCATCGGCCAAAACTGCAGCTTGAGACAAATTTGTAATCTTTTGTTTGTTTAAATAAGTGACCACACGTTCAAGTAAGCAATTCTTGAACTACTCCAAAAGCATCAAATCCTTAGAGAATTAAAATCTTTCGTCTTATTCACGGCCATCCACTTATCGAAAAGAATTCCTTTCTCACGGGCAAATTCTACAAACGTTTGCTGTGCTGTTTTTTTCTGGTTTGGAAATCGCTGTCGATAAGCTTTGGGCACAAGCTCATAAGCGCGGAGAATAGCCGTCTGATAGTGCAAGCTATCCTCTACCGGCCGTGCTGAAATAACCACCTGAGCTTTTCCGATCAACCTACATTGCAATAAAAGAGACCATACCTCTTTCGGCCATTTAAGTGCGGATGCTAGACGTTCAAACGCTGAAAAATAGGTATCCACCTCGGTTTCTCTGAAATGAGGCACCAAAGATATGTGCTTACTAACATCAAAGACAACTGTTGAAACATCACTTGCAACATATTAGGTAACAACAGGATTGGACATAACCGAGTCAGAGACAACTTTCCTTAACTCCAACTCAAGTTTTCTCAATTTTACCTGTGTTTCAGCCTCAATCTCTAAACTGCGTATCTTGAGACACATCTCCATGTCGCTCCTGCACTTACATCTGTATTAGGGCAAGTCAGACCTTAGGTCGCACATCGCCACTAGCCCCACTGGAAAGCGGGGAAAAGGGCGGCATGGCAGCCTTAGTCTCGGCCCCAAACTCCACCTCGGAAGCCTCGCTCAGCGCCTTCTCCGACGTAACAGGGCTTTTTGAACAAGTCTCCACTGCCGACGGCCACCCTCCACACCATCCGCATCTGTTAACTCAAGCATATGAAGTTCAACCAGCCTTTGATGAATAGCAGCTTTAATTGTTGCCTTTAATGCTTGCCTCACCACAGAGATTCCATAGTAGTCAGCGATTTTTAACAAATCATTATTTTCTGCATTTGTTAAATGTATCTAACGTTGGTGTAACAATAAACGACTACAAATAAAATGTACTCATGATTTCAACTTTAATGTCACTGTCACTTTCTCCGTTTGTAAAGTACACAAGTGTTTCCTTGCAAAATCCCACATAAAGATATACACACACTAGAATTATAAATAACCGGGAAAAATCCAATTGTTTAGATCCCGGACGAGCCCCCATAAATGTTACGTCCCTTTTTATGTTGTCTAGGGAATAAGGGAATAACACTTTTTAAAATTGTGTGTGTACCTCAATGTGCAGGACAGAGCAAGAAAAGAAACCGATCTCTCAAAACTCAGCTCGAAAGCATTTATTAATTCACAGTGCCATGATGAATGAGTGAAGAAAATAATATTTACAATATATACAAACAATGAATGAGAACAATAAACAAAATAAACATATTAAACACAAACAAACCCAAGGTGGGAAGGCGAGCACGAGAGATGCCAAATCAAACAAATCAATAAAACAGAACACACTAGCTAAAGGTTAATTCAACTAAACTAACTACCAAACATAAAATGTAGAAAAGAAAAGTCTTCGGCGTAAACACGCTCTAACCAAAACTACGCTAACTATATTATAACAAAACTTACAAGATGGGCACTCTCCTAAACTAGTGTTTCTAACATTCAAAACATCCTAAGTGGTGCAAAATGTGTCGCACGACCTACTAACCTGCTCCTTCCTTCCCAGCCTTACACGCTCTGTGTTAACTGACCAGGATGAACAGTAAAATAACAGAACACTTAACTACTATTTGACAATAGATTGAACAAATGATAGACACACAGAGTGACATGGAAGTGATCACGGGTATTTGAATGAAGTGGTGAGATGTGATTGGATGAGGTGAACCAAAACGTCATCTTCTTTCATGAAGATTGACAGGTGGTAGATTGATCCAACGAACACCTGAAACACACGCACGACAACAAAAACAATAACAACAACAACAACAACAACAACAACAACAACAGACTACCCACATTTCCATATTGCAACACTTTAAATACGTACGAGTACGTAACAATTGGTATGGGTTTGACCAGGGGTTCTCAACTCCAGTCCTCGCGACCCACTGCTCTGCATATTGTGTATGTCTCCCTTATTACACACACCTGATTCAGATCCTCAGCTCGTTAGGGTAGACTCTCGTCCATATCCTAACGAGCTGAGGATCTGAATCAGGTGTGTTAAATAAGGGAGACATACACAATATGCAGAGCAGTGGGTCGCGAGGACTGGAGTTGAGAACCCCTGGGTTTGACTTCCTCTATCCACTGTAATGCAAATATGATTGCCATCATTTCTGCTGCATACACCGATAAATGTCAGTTCATCTTTTAAACACCTTAATTTTTAATTCTGGAATGTAAAAAACACATCTTGATTTTCCGTTCTCTTGATTTTTAGACACATCCGTGAATAAATGTACGTAATACCCATATCTCTCATGCAGCATATTGTTCACATAAGCTTGCATATCAAAAATGTTTTTACTTGAACTATTTTCAGTAGAGAAATATCAACTCTAGGCTGAGGTAATAACCATAGTGCAGGGGTGGGGAACGTTGGTCCTGGAGAGCCATAGCCCTGCAGAGTTTAGTTCCAACCCTAATCAAACACACTGAACCAGCTAATCAATGTCTTTAGGATCATTAAGGCTACAATCAGGTGAGTTTTTTTCAGGGTTGGAGCTAAACTCTGCAGGGCTGTGGCTCTCCAGGACCGACGTTCCCTACCCCTGCCATAGTGGATCAGCTGGCATTAAAACATTTAGACTAGAGACCCAATCATTGATTCCTAACTCCATTGTTATATCCAAAATTATGTGGCACAGGTGGTACAGGTTTTAGACAAGAAATTTCGACTACGCCACCCTGGGTATTTGAACACTTAAATTGCTGTGATTAAGTCACCCAGGTTCGACTCTCTTAAAAAGGTAGGCAGAAACATGGGTATCAAAACTACAGAATCTTTATTAATACAAAATTTAGAGCGAGGAAATAAGTCACATTAAAATGCAACCATGGTACAAGACAGCGTCTGAAGGCTGAACAGAAAGGTATATGGCTGACAAAGTTTCAAAATAAAAGTAAACAAAAATCACAAACACAACACACTTAACTCATACTTACACAGCTTACAAAACAAAAAAACGTCACAGACTTACAGGGCTGAGGTACACCACAGGAGGAGTGATCACTAGACTAGTT
>CM070825.1:5361330-5406094 GCA_036326025.1 Chrosomus eos | reverse complement strand
AGGTCTTAAATTTGACTTACTGAAACCTGCAGAAACCCTGATATAACAGCAGGAGAACAATTATGTCACATAACGTTACATTTAGCTCAGGAAAGCCATTTGATGACCATAGCATGTTAATCACAGTCAAGCAAATCAAACATTAACAACAGACATAACAGTAATGTTACTAACGTTACTGCCCCAATGCGCCCCTTCTGTTGTTTTAAAGGTATTCAAGAGTATTTTCTCATTCGCCTGGCATCCAATGATCAACAAAATGCTTTGTTTTCTTTTAAATGTTTTCCCACTCGACATTATAAAAGTTATAACGTCAGTGACAGTCGTAAATGGCGGGCTGTTTATTCCAGTGGACGAAAGTTGCAACTAAAACAATAGGAGGCAATGGCGCAACGCTACCCAGCAACAGCTCAGTTATGGCGCCCGTTTACTTCTGGTAGTTTCGCCGGATTCGCCTATATGTGATAAATGCAAGGAGACAGTCAGGCTGATGGAGAAGATTTCAGAATTAGAGACACACATCCAAACTTTAATTGAGGATAGTAAGTGTGCTCGAGCTTTAGATACTACTTTAGATATCATCATATAGAGACTGTGTATGTTCCCCGAATTTGGAAATCCAAAAAACGTCCAAACCTATCTAAGGTAAAAAATTTAATTGATGTTTAACAAATAAAAAACAAATATAATACAGATTAGCAAACGATAAAGCTTGGGTTGCTGAATTTTCGATCCCTTACTTCAAAAGCGCTCATAGTTAATGATATGATTTCAGATTATAACCTAGATGTGCTGTGTTTGACAGAAACCTGGCTAAAACCAAACGATTACATTACTTTAAATGAGTCCACTCCGCAAGATTATTGTTATAAACATGAGCCTCGTCCGAAAGGCAAAGGTGGAGGTGTTGCTGTAATTTATAGTAATATTCTCAAAACCACTAAGAAATCTAGTTTTAAATATACTTCTTTTGAAGTGTTGGTGCTTAATGTAAATATATATAGTGTAAACGATAAATCACGTTTGAGAATTCTGCTGGCTACTGTATACAGGCCACCAGGGCACCATAAAGACTTTATCAAAGAATTTGCTTTATCATCAGAATTAGTATTGACTGCAGATAAAGTCCTAATTGTTGGTGATTTTAATATACATGTAGATAATGAAAAAGATGCAATGGGATTGGCATTTAAAGACATTGTAAACTCAATTGGAGTTAGACAACACGTGTCAGGACCTACTCATTGTCGTAACCATACTCTAGATCTAATACTATCACATGGAATAGATGTTGATGCCGTTGAAATTCTGCAGCAGAGCGACGACATCTCAGATCATTATCTAGTCTCGTGTAAATTACATTTAGCCAAGGCTGCAAAGCCGACTCCGTGTTATAAATATGTTAGACCTATCACGTCTGCCACTAAAGATTGCTTTATCAATAATCTTCCTAATCAGTTTCATCATCTCAGCATCCCGGATAGCTTAGAATAACTTGATATTGCAACAGAAACTTTTAACTCTTTTAACAGTTGCTCCGCTGCGCTTAAAGAAGATCAAAGAAAATAGTCCAACGCCGTGGTACAACGAGCACACCCGGGCCCTTAAGAGAGCAGCCAGAAAAATGGAGCGCAACTGGAAGAAAACTAAACTAGAGGTATTTCGGATTGCATGGAAGGAGAGCTCGATTGCTTACAGAGAGGCTTTAAAAGCTGCTATATCTGATTATTTTTCAAACCTATTAGAAGAAAATAAACATAATCCTAGGTATTTATTTGAACAAGTGAATAAACTAACGAAAAAGAAAGCTTCAAGCCCAGAAGTTTCCAAGAAATACAGCAGTAATGACTTTATGAACTTCTTCACTTATAAGATCGATAATATCAGGGACAAAATTATAACTATGCAACCGTCTACTAAAGTATCGCATCAGACAGTGCAGTGTTGTCTTCATGACGAAAAATTTGATTCATTTGTTGCTATAGGAGAGGAAGAATTTTGCAAACTTGTTAAATCATCTAAATCAACAACATGTATGTTAGACCCTATACCGACTAAACTATTGAAAGAGATGCTTCCAGAGGTCATAGATCCTCTTCTAAATATCATTAATTCATCTTTGTCATTAGGATACGTACCAAAAACCTTTAAACTGGCTATGATTAAACCGCTTGTTAAAAAAACGCAACTTGATCCTACAGAATTAGTCAATTACAGGCCGATCTCGAATCTACCTTTTCTGTCAAAGATATTAGAAAAAGCAGTATCCTCACAACTGTGTTCCTTTCTAGAAAGAAATAATATCTGTGAGGATTTTCAGTCCGGATTTAGACCGTATCATAGCACCGAGACTGCTCTCATTAGTCACAAATGATTTGCTCTTATCATCCGATCGTGGTTGTATCTCTCTACTAGTGTTACTCGATCTTAGTGCTGCATTTGACACTATCGACCACAATATTCTTTTAAATAGACTAGAAAACTATGTTGGCATTAGTGGAATTGCACTAGCATGGTTTAAATCAGGTGTGCCCAACCCTGCTCCTGGCGATCGACTGTCCTGCACAGTTTATCTCTAACCCTGATCAAACACACCTGCCTTTAATTTTCAAGTACTCCTGAAGACCTTAATTGGTTGTTAAGACCTTAATTGAAGACCTTCAGGTGTGTTTGATTAGGGTTGGAGATGAACTGTGCAGGACAGTCGATCGCCAGGAGCAGGGTTGGGCACACCTGGTTTAAATCATACTTATCTGACCGTTTTCAGTTTGTAGCAGTAAGTGAAGAGATGTCTTATCGATCACAAGTTCAGTATGGCGTACCACAAGGCTCAGTACTAGGACCGCTGCTGTTCACTCTGTAAATACTACCGTTAGGAGATATCATTAGGAAACATGGAATTAGCTTTCACTGTTATGCTGATGATACTCAGCTGTATATTTCTTCGACGAAACTTACCAATTCACAAAATTAACTGAATGCATAGCTGATATAAAAAAATTGGATGACTAGTAATTTCCTACTACTAAATTCTGAAAAAACAGAGATTATAATTATTGGACAAAAAACTTCCTCGCCTAATAACCTAGAATATTGTTTAACACTTGATGTCTGCTCTGTTAAGTCTTCGTCGTCAGTCAGGAACCTGGGTGTGCTCTTTGATACCAATCTTTCATTTGAAAGTCACGTGTCTAGTATCTGTAAAACAGCATTTGTCCATCTTAAAAATATATCTAAATTACGTCATATGCTCTCACTAACAAATGCGGAACAATTAGTTGATGCGTTCATGACCTCAAGGCTAGATTATTGTAATGCTCTACTGGGTGGTTGCCCTGCACGCTTAATAAACAAACTACAGCTGGTCCAAAACGCAGCCGCTAGAGTTCTTACCAGAACCAGGAAGTATGATCATATTAGCCCGGTTCTGTCAACACTGCATTGGCTGCCTATTAAACATCGTATAAATTTCAAAATATTGCTGATTACTTACAAAGCACTAAATGGTTTAGCGCTGCAGTACTTGAGCGAGCTCTTAACGCATTATAGTCCTTCACATCTATTGTGATCTCAAAATTACGGCCAGTTGATAATACCTAGAATATCTAAATCGACTGCTGGCGGTAGATCCTTTTCCTATTTAGCACCAAAACTTTGGAACAATCTTCCTACCATTGTCCGGGAAGCAGATACAATCTGTCAGTTTAAAGCTAGACTAAAAACACATCTCTTTGACCTAGCATTCACATAATACATTATCGACTTCTATAATTAAATGTTAGGCTGCATAGATTAGGTCAGCCGGAACCAGGAACACTTCCCTTAAATCCTGATGTACTCGTTACATCATAAGAAGAAGGGCATCTATGCTAATTTAGTGTCTTTGTTTATCCCGAGGTTTTCCTGCAGCCTGCCGGATCCAGGCCGTTTCCAGATCTGACGAAGGACCTTCCCCTGGACCCGATGACAATGCAGTGCTGAAGTGCCAACTAGCCTCTCCCTATGGAGGATCCCTATTCCACTCTACAGACAAAGCGCTGTTGAAATTCCGGTTGTCGCGTCCCTACCCGAAATGATAAAATAAAATAAAATTCTGCATCAAATTTATAGGCAAGACAAGTAGTTTGTTTAGGCATGGTTTGTAGCGAATTTCAAACCTACGCACATATATTCAAACGCACATAACTATAGAATAAATTCTTAATGCGCATGTGAACGCCATCAGCGCTTATCACAGGTTTGCGTTTAGAGAGAACGGCGTCGTCTTAGCAGCCCCTAATTCAATAAAAAATTATCATTTCGACGGAAGAGATCAAATCAAAACTAACTTTAGCCGGAAACAACATTATTCAATAACCGCTATAAAACCACACCAATCTCTGTTACCTTAAATTGTATGTTTATCTCTGTAAAGCTGCTTTGAAACAATCTACGTTGAATGAGGATGACCTGACCTGACCTGAACAGTAAATTCTAATAATGACAAAGAAAGAAGCGAAAAGTTCATGGGGAGATTTGCCATCCAGCCTGATTGTTTGATATAATATCCATAAACAATAACATCTAATGTCAGCAGGGGCTTTCAAATTTGATGTGATCGTTACTGTGTGTCTGCTGTATGGGTGAAAACGTGGCCGCAGCTTGTCACATTGCATTCTGACAGGAATTGAGGAAGACATGCTGACTGTCGACGCATAATCCAAATAAGGGCATAATTATCTGTTGAAGCAGTGCATTGTGCACATCAGGACTATAAACTCCATCACTCCATCCAATCTACTCTAGACATAAGAGCATCTCTCCGTTAAGAAAAGAAAACTACGTATACTGCACAGCTTAAGCCAAACCCAGCGACTAGATCTCGTAAGTAAATTTTGCTAGACTATGAAAATAAACCAGTTCCTGTCTCTCTGGTGGTGTAGCTCACTTCCTGTATCTCTGTTGTTTGACTCTTTCTGTTTAGACTGTTGGACTCATAGATATGGATTTTCTGATGACAGATGCAACTTACAAACTTCTTATTATTTTATTCATAATAAAAGGTAAGAGGGGCTTGTATCTCTACCTACAAAGAAAAACGTTTAATAGCTTTTTAACCGATCTGGCTATGTGGTTAGTTGCTTAATGACATGAAACTTATTATTTTGTCCCATTTATTAATTTAGTCAAAAATAAATTCAAATTGCAATTTGACTTAAATGCAGGTCTCATATGATAAGCCTGATTTTCATTTCGGTGTTAAAATGCAGTCAAAAATTATAGAATAATACAACTGTCCTGATTTCATAATAAAAACAAAAGCATAATTAAAAGAATTGATTTTTGAGAGCAACAAAAAAAAACTTAAACTATTTATCAAGCAACTTCTATTATTATTCTTTATTTTTAGGAGAAACATTTGAACAAAAACAAACTTGAAACAAAACTGCCTTATTACTATTTCAAAAATGTAACGCAATGTGGTGCAACAAAAAATGTAATGATAAAAATGTATGTATAATAGGGGTGTAACGGTACATGTATTCGTATTGAACCGTTTCGGTACGAGGCTTCCGGTTCGGTACGCATACAAACCGAACGGTTCCTTGGACCATTTTTCCTGCCGACAAAATCCGCGCTGGCGCGACCACCACAACGTTGCACAACATCAAATGGTAAACGTAATGAAAGCGGAACGAAACTGCACTACTCATTAAATTGTACTTTACGGACTGTTTATCAGTTCGGACCAGCAACATCTGTGCAGCGCGAGCCGATCTCGATCAAGCGACACTGTTACTACACAGCGCTAAGAGATCCAGTAAAGAAAGCATTTGAATTCGCCACTGAAGTAATAACATCACTGCGAGATCTAGTGAGAAGCATTCACATGTCTCCGTTATTAACCGTAGATCTCTATTAGATCAAACAGCGCTGACGTGGAAACCAGGAGAAACATTGTGCCGTGAATGAACTAGTTATAGGCTTTAACTCCACAGATCAGCAACATTCACCATTTAATATAGTAACACTCGCTGTAACCAGTTTGGCTGGAATAGTGAAATGCTTTCAAGTAGCCTACTTCACACATCTTTTTCCAGCACTTCAAGACTCAAATATTATCTAAATATTATATATAAATATATATTTAAATGTTATTTTTAATGTGATGACCAAAACATTTATTTATTCATCCTTCAAAAATTACCCCCATTTATAAACCTGAAAGTTTCAAGATGTAGGAAAACTCACACTTATTTAAAAATATTTTTTCTTTTAATAAATAGGAAATTTCTCTGGCATCTCTTTCTTTTTGCTGTATCAAAAACGTACCGAACCGTGACTTTAAAACCGAGGTACATACCGAACCGTGATTTTTGTGTACCGTTACACCCCTAATGTATAAATAAATAAAATACTTTATATCTTAGAACATATAACTATTTTTAAATGGCGATTAAACACTCTAATCCAAGGAAGATGAAGATATAACTCAGGGTTCATTTAAATAGATCCAAAAAGACAACCAACATGCGAGACAGCGTGTAAACATAAACACGAACAATACCAGACAACTGAAGAGTAAGGCAGTAAGGGAAATATATTACCTTTTATTTAATTCTTAAAAACAGTAAATAAATAAATCAACTTTTATCTTGAAATATATTTTAAAATTTTAAATCATGATTAAAAATTTACAAAACACGTAAGAAATATATCTAAAAATAAAATTAAATGTAATACAATTATACTACAGATGACACTGAACTTTTTCTAATGCCTTAAAGGTGAAAACTTGTCAATAACACATCTCTTAGAATAAATGAACATTGACCAATAATGCAATCTGAAAAAAAAAAAAAAGAAACTGATTATCACTCATGAAAATGGTTTATCAGGAACGTACGGAATGCTTATACATCATGAGGTGTCCGTAACAGCTGTGGAGGGACAGAACGTCAGCCTGCCATGCTTTGTGGGAGAGGAACATGAAATCAAAATTATCCAGCTGGAATGGATTAAACAGAATGAAAATGAGAAGAATGATAAGAAGATTGTGGTGTTCCATCCGCAAATGCCAGAATATTACTTTCAAATTGGTCCTCTTCTGACGACGATTATCAGTTCAAAAACTGGAAATCTACAGGGCTCTGTCCTGACCCTGTATGAAGTTACCATGAAAGACAGTGGAAACTATATTTGCGAAATTACTTCTTATCCTAATGGCTTGATTAAAAGAACTACAAAGCTGCAGGTCACAGGTAAACTGCTCATGGTTACCTACATTCTCATATTCTCAAACATGTAAAAGTGAACAAACAGCTGCTGTATGATAATTTCAGAGCCTCCAGCATCAATGAAGATGTCACATCCATACAGATTCATAAAAGAGGGAGATGAAGTGAAAATAACTTGTTCAGCAAGCCCTCCACCACACCGTTATGAACTTAGACGGTCAAAGGTGAGTCAGGTGGAAAAAGTCATCTTTATTTATATAGCGCTTTTAACAATGCAGATTGTTCCAAAGCTGCTTTACAGTGATAATAATAAATCAAAGTAACAGAGATTGTTTTGGCTTTATGACAACTATAGAATAAAGTTATTTTCCAGCTAAAGTTAGATTTAAATGATTCACCTCCGTCGCAACGATCATTAGTTATTAACTTAGGGGCCGCAAACACGTTCTAACTCTTAAGTTCTCTCTACGCAAACTTTTAAAAAAGTGAACCTGTGAGAACGCTGATGGCGTGCACATGCGTATTAAGAGTTCATTCTATAGGGATGCGCTATGTGCGCAGGCATGTAGTCCTTCCCTACAAAACCAACCTTCAACAAACTCCTTGTCTGGCCTTAAAATTTATAATACAGAATGTTATTGCTTCGGCGTAGCCATGTGAACTGGAATTATCCCGACAATAATTATCTGTACAGAGGTAAAGGGAAGGAGGCCTTCACAGGGAGAGACTAGTGGCACTTCAGCACTGCGTTGTCGTCACGTCCAGACGCAGGTCCATCATCAGTAAAGTAAAGTAAAGTAAAGTACATTTACTTCTATCAGATCTGTATCAGATCTGGATACGGCCTGGATCAGGCGGACTGCGCCAAACCTTGGGATAAACAGAGAGACTAATATTAGTGTAGATGCCATTCTTCTTATGATGTAACAAGTACATCAGGATTTAAGAAAAGTGTTCCCGGTTCCGGCTGACCTAATCTATGCAGCCTAACATTGAATTATAGAAATCTATAATGTGTTATGTGAATGCTAGGTCAAAGAGATGTGTTTTTAGTCTAGATTTGAACTGACAGACTGTATCTGCTTCCCGGACCATGTTAGGAAGACTGTTCCAAAGTTTTGTTGCTAAATAGGAAAAGGATCTACCGCCAGCAGTCGATTTTGATATTCTAGGTATTATCAAACTGGCCAGAATTTTGAGATCGCAATAGACGTGAAGGACTATAATGCGTTAAGAGCTCGCTCAAGTACTGGGGAGCTAAACCATTTAGTGCTTTGTAAGTAATTAGCAATATTTTTAAATGTATATGATGTTTAATAGGCAGCCAATGCAGTGTTGACAGAACCGGGCTAATATGGTCATACTTCCTGGTTCTGGTAAGAACACGGGCTGATGCGTTTTGGACCAGCTGTAGTTTGTTTATTAAGCGTGCAGGGCAACCACCCAGTAGATCATTACAATAATCTATTGACATATAAAAAAATATATACATTTCTAAATGCCACGGTCTATACAGCTGTTGTATTGATCTCATTCTCCTCATCAGGACAAACTCTTTTGGATGGAAAGCTTGAATGGAGAGTTCATTTTACCAAACGTCAACAGAAACAACAGCGATCTGTACATCTGTTTACCTGAATGGGACTCGTCTGTCCAAAGTCAGCAAGGTCTCAATACCACTATGGAACTGACTGTGAATTGTGAGTGTTGAGAATGCAAAATAAAAATGTTTTTTAATTAATCTTCATCATTCTCTGTTAAATTAAAGCTTATATCAGTAAACAAAATCCATATCAAATATATCATATTCTTCCAAACAGTTCTTGATGACATTGAGTGTAACACAAGCAGCCCTTTTAATGTCAGCTTTGGTGAGGATGTGACGATTTCTTGTATTGCAAAAGCATCTCAGTACTTACAATATAAGTGGATGAGGGTAAGACTGTGAAATATTAAGAGATTGAAATTAAATATTTAAGCAGTATTGTTTCAAATAAATCTTTTGTAGTGTATTAACTCAGCTCGCTTAAAATGACCAATTCATGTGATGATTTTTAGGATGACACAACACTGTCTCTCTCAGACACTTTGTCTCTGACTTGCGTGACATCTGACCAGTCAGGAACATACAAGCTGACCGCTGTCTTTCAGGACAATCAGCTCCAGACAGACATAGAGTTTTCTATCCATGTTCTCTCAAAGCAAATCGAAGGTAAGAAAAAGCTTTATTTTCCTTTTTTTTTTGTAATTGCAATCATATGGCACTTCCATATTTTACTCTAAATATTAAATGATAAAGTCCCAGTTTGCCCAAAGCTAGAGTGCAAACAATGGAAAAACTTAACACCACCACTGAAGCCCATGAATTGACCTTTCGCCGGCCCCTCCCCCAAAACAGCCATTGTCCAATCACACATCATAGCAACCGTTACTATGTGAGCAGGTCCGCCAAACATTGACTCCAAGCAAGATGGTGAAGTAGTGCGCCCACGACATTTGTAAATCGGACACTAGGTACCCCGAGAGACTGTCTGGAGGAGTCGTGTTGTTTCCGTTTCCAAAGCCGAAAACACAATGTGAGCGGTCCCTACAGTGGATAAAACAGTGTGGACGGCCGCACTCCCAGTTACATGTGTCGAACATGGTTAGCTTGCGTGCGTGAGGCTGAGACACTGAGATTAGTCAAAGAAACATGGAGAAAGCAGATCAAGAGGATCCACAAAGGAATTACGTTTTGTAAAGGTTTGTTGTTAACATGATATTTTCGGGGGGAAATGAGCAGCAGTCACTAGCAGTGCATCACCTGTAGACTACAGTTTAGAGGAGTGCACGTTCGCAACGGGGAACGCATGAAGCTACTAGCCAACATCACATATATCATCATCATCATCATCATCATCATCAAAGCTTTTTTAAGGACATACATGGTCCAATCACAAACAGTTGCCAAACACAAACAGTAACAGACAAAAAAAACAAAAAAAAAGCAAAAACAACACAATATCACATTTTTACATACAGGCTAAAACGCCAATGGTTCCACATACCAGAGGAGAACCTGACTGAACTTAGGGTCGGGTTCGTCAATGTTGAAATTATGCTGTTTGCAGAATCTAACAACCTACACATACATCTGTACATGAGATTGCGCAGAACAGCAGAACAGCAGAACAGGGCACGCCAACACTGACAAACATTTGACTTGCACTACTCCATCGCGGCACCCTAAGCAACAGCCTCACTCCGTCATTATATGCTGCATTGAGTTTCTGCATGCTGCTCTTTCTGTAGCGCCGCCACAAATGGGCAGTACACATCGGTGTGCAATATGCTCTAAAAAGTGCAATCTTTACAGATCCAGAGCACATACAAAATTTGCGAATCAACGTATTCGTCTGTGCATATATCATACGACACTGTCTATAAATATCCCTATCATCAGACAGCTCCTCAGTTATATAGTGTCCCAAATATTTAGCCTCATCGCATACCTTAAGGTCAATACCAGACAGAGAAAATACAGGAAATAATAGTTTCCTGTCCTCCCTACTCCTAACAATCATAACATTACTCTTCTTTGCATTGTATTTAATGTCAAAATCTGTGCCATATTGAGAACAGACCCTCAATAACTGTTGAAGGCCGGCACTATATGGACTGAAGATAACCAAATCATCAGCGTACATTAAGTGGTTGATGATAGTATTACCAACCATACAACCAGTTCCACAGCTGTTTAGCAATTTTGATAAATCATCCATATAAACATTAAAAAGAAATGGGGACAGAATGCTTCCCTGTCTGACTCCATTGCATACATTGAATGGAGCAGACACAAAGTTACCCCATTTCACATGCATTGACTGATGAGCATACCAAAAAGTCAGAATTCTCACTAGAAATTTGGGAACTCCTCTGTTGAGTAACTTATAAAATAATTGTTCATGATTTACACGATCAAAGGCTTTAGAGGCATCAATAAAACACATAAAAATTGTAGAATTATGCCTTTTATATAAATCTAGAATCTCCTTTAATGCAAAAATACACATATCTGTGCCATGTTTATGTTTAAAACCAAACTGGTTGTCAGTGGTCAGGACAAACTGTTCCAACTTGAGCAGTAAGGTCCTCTCCAAGACCTTGGATATAATACTGGCTAGTGCTATAGGCCTGTAGTTATCCATGCTATTTATTTTGCCAGCTTTGTCTTTAATAATAGGCACTAACATCACAGATAAAATAGACTCAGGTAAAATACCATGAACTAAAAACCCAGTAAAACAAATTGCAAGAAGAGGACAGAGTTTTCTACTCGCAAATTTTAGATGTTCAGCAGATATCTTATCCATACCACATGCCTTGGTATCTTTTAACATCATAACTGCATTATAGACTTCTTGAGGGGAAACAGTCACATCTTCATTATTGTCAATGATGCCTACTGCAAACAAATTACTTTTAACACAGTTGAACAGCTCATAATAATGTTTTTGCCATAACTGAGTAATTTCCTCTTGGCCACTTATACCATCAATATTTGTTGGCAAAGATGTTTTACAATTATTTATTCTTTTAATTTCTTTCCAGAAATCATTTGGATTCTTTTTTTGCAGTTTCCTCGCAAGTGAGTCCGACCTCATTGCGTTCTCATTCCTTTTTATAAAACATAGAGCATATTTAAAACGTGCATTTGCTTGTTTCTTATATTCAAATAAGGGACCATGTTTATGTCTACCTGACTCAGCCCAAGCTTTAAAAGCCCTTCTAGCCTCCGCATGAAACTCTTCAACATATTCATTCCAACCTGGCTTGGCTTTATATATATATCAATATCGTAACGAATAGAAATAGCCTTAAATGGTTATCTGCATCTTTCTGTCTCTTATGTATTACTTTTTAAACACAAAAATCGCATTCAGCATGACAGGCAAGCGGTTGCCGTGGTAATGAACAACCCGCGAATGTATAACGTTAATCCTGTAGGCTATTTGAGGCAAAATTACTAAATATGCAGTGCGAGTTATATATTTCTAACTCCAAACAATTAGCAGTAACACTATTTTACGGTGTCCTTGTTACATATGTTACATGTACTTACCGTAGTAATAACAGTAAATTATGCATATTTACATGCAACTAACCCTCAACCAAACCCTAATCCTACCCTAACCCTATAGTAGGTACATGTAGTTAACTATTATTACTCAGTACTTAAATATATAATTACACTGTAACAATGACACCTTAAAATAAAGTGTGACCCAATTAGCCACTGAACCAGCTTATAAAACCTTCCTCAAGGCTGTGCTGGTTGCATTTGAGGTACAGTCATGCGGTTTCTCAGATGTCGCTTGAGACCGGTAACTTTAGCCTCGATAGTAGTCGTGTCTCCTTCATTGCATATTTTTATATTTTGAATATATCCCCCCACTGCATACTGTAACCACGTTTGCCTCGATCTGGAGGATATCCCGGAGGTATTGCTCCAAAAAAGGTCACTGACACGCACGGGTATTATACCTCTTCCCGTCATGGCAATCTGTGGCGCTGGTCCTGTTTGACCATTTGTTTGACGGGCATAGTAACAATAACTAGGGGGCGTGGCTTTTGCGAACAGTCAATTAATTATACATTTTGGTACAGAGTTTCATTGATCAATTTCCCTCTGTCAAAACTCTCCAGGAGTTGTTATAGGACTTACCTAGAAAGTACTGGCTAATATAAGGTAAGTACATGGAACAGGGGTAGGTTTAGGGGTAGGTTCCGGGTTTGTACTAGTTATTACCCAGTAATTGTAGTTACTAAAATAAGTACATGGTATTTACATGGGTAACTGGACTGTAAAAGGAAGCATTACCACAAACTTTATAATATAATATATTATAATACAATTCATTTTGAAAACCACTTAAAGAGTTAGTTCACCCAACAATGAAACTTATCACATAATTTACTCACCATCAAGCATGTGTATATGACTTTTTTCTTTCATCCAAACAATTGGAGTTATATAAAAAAAATATCCTGGCTCTTCCTAGCTTTATAATGGGAGTGATTGGTACCTTGTTTTTTGAAGCCCAAAAAAGAGCATCCATCCATCATAAAAGTAATGGATGCCCAGCCCTATGTTTGATCCACGATATTACAATTTTTAAAGTTATAATTATGGATATTATCTTACAAAAATGCATTGCTTCGCTTCAGAAGACCTTTATTATTATAATTTCTTTACTTTATAATTTTAAAAAACAAGTTACCATTCACTCCCATTATAAAGCTTGGAAGAGCCAGGATATATTTTTAATATAACTCCAATTGTGTTTGGCTGAAAGAAAAAAGTCATATATATATACCTTGGATGGCTTGAAGGTGAGCAAATTGTGGGCTAATTTTCATTTTCGTGTGAACTATTAGGGCTGTCGCGATAACCGCAATATTGCAATACCGCGCTACTGACAGGCCAACCGCAGAGGAATGCAAGTAACCGCAGCAACCGCAAACCGCATTTTCTTTTTTCATAAGGCCACCCTTCGTAGTTCGTACCATGTGTATTGAATGTTAAGTAAGTTAATAATGATAACAAGACTGTTTATCATGGTGATTTGTACAGAGGCTTCGTGGATTTGCCTAAACATACAGTGAGTGTGATCGACTGAGCGCGTGCGATTACCTGCGTCTGTCTTTGAAGTCAAGTCATGTATATTCGTGAAAAGGTTGCCGTTTCATCCATTTAACGTGTAAGGGTATTTACCATAAATGGCGTCAGTGCTGGTCAGCATTACACAGCGCGAGGACGCCGTGGGGGGAAAGCAGAGTGACGCATTGAATCAATGCCATTGGAAGCATTGCTGGCCAGCTGAGCCTTGAAAAGTGGAGCTCAAAGTTAAAAAATAATTAACACCTTGTTTCATTATATCTATCATTTAAGGAATCCGCCTTTTGAACGTTTTCGTTGAATGAACGGTTTAATGACTCACTCAAAGACAGTCCGTTGGCGTAACAATGTGCGCGCTGAGTGACAGACAGCCTTTCAATGCGCAGAGACGCTGTTTAGTTTCGGTTACATTGTTTTTGTGTATGCTGACCACATCATAACACGTATTCATATAGCAACAAATAATAGTAAATAAATATAAATAAATAAATGGCGGTAATACCGCATATCGCGCTATTGAGCCACTCAAAATTACCGCAAGGGAAATTCCTTCACCGCGATAGCCCTATGAACTATCCCTTTAAACTATGTAGGGTGGCAGGAATGCTGGAGCCTATCTCAGCGTCCCCTACTTAGACAGGGAAACACCCTGGAAGGATGGCCAGTCCGTTACAGATATTGTTTTATATTATATTATATGATATACTGTATTAGAACTGTGTACAAACAAATGTTGATGAATATTTCCTAATATACATTCGTTATGTTTCATTTTCCCTATTATGTTTGCTGTTGAAGCAATGACAATACTTTCTTCAGTAAGAATCACCAAACATCTGAGGAACTTAACCTCCATGGGGATCAGCTCATGGAGCACTGGTGCTACTGAGACAACAGCAGAACCTGGTCATTTCCTAACCAGCACATCAAAACCAAATGCAACCACGACAAACCTACAACCAAGACGCACCAGCCAAAGCACTGGCAGCTCTTCTGCTCCACCTGTTGGCCATGCATCTACATTACATGCAAGCACTGTAAAATCTACAGGCAGCTTTTGTATAAAAAATCCAAGCACAGGTCCAGAAACAGTTTCCGGAAGAAAAATTGTTACTTCTGTTATAACGAAGAAAGACATCACCACCAGTGTGACAACATCGGGAGGTAAATTACTCTTCTGAAAGTCAACATGAAATCAAAACTGACCATATTTACTTTTTAATACATACCCACTGGAATGTTATTCCAAAGATGTTTTTAAATGTAAAAACTTGCTCTGTCCCTAAAACGATTTTAATTTTCTGACGTCACATAGTTCATACAGTCTTGTGATGAGCACCTTAGTGAAGTTTTGAAACATTAAAGATGTCCAACTAAAAACGAAATTTCTATCAATTACTCACTCTCATGTTGTTCATAACCCTTAAAACTTTCATTTATCTTCAGAACACAAATAAAGATCTTTTTGATGAAATCTGAGAGCGTTCTGCCCCTCTGTTGACTCTCAGATTTCATCAAGAATATCTTCATTTGTGTTCCAAAGATGAACGAAAGTCTTACAGGTTTGGAAAGACATGAGGGTGAGTAATTAATGACAGAATTTTTGGGTGACCCCGTATCCCCCAGAGATAGATAAGTCCATACATACCCTTTTCATCTCAGTGCGTACTGTAACTCTGTTTGACGCACCCACCGCTAGCCTAGCTTAGCACAAAGACTGGAAGTATATGGCTTCAGCTAGCATACTGCTCCCAATAAGTGACAAAATAATGCCAACATTTCCCTATTTATATGTTGTGATTTATATAGTCACAGAGTGTACAAATAACAAGGTCATATGAGACACAGACATCTTTTAACCGTATACATACTGGGAACTATATTCTCAGAAAGTGAAGCACTGCTACTTGGGTGGAGTGATTAGCACAGCGCCTGAGAAGCCCCGCTGTGAGGAGCAGAGAGATCGCTCAGAGTGTTGCGCTAATCACTCCACTCAAGTAGCAGTGCTTCGCCACAGGGATGAAGTTTTCTGTGCAACACAAATTTAGATTCGGATTATTACCCCCTAAATCCCCAGTATAGGTAGATTTAGGAATAGGTGGGTTAGGATTAGGCAATCAGGTAGCACCTTCAATGAAATTAGTCGATTAGTCAAAATTAGGCACAACAACGGTAATGCATCCGGCAATCATCCTATGGATTAAATTTGAATAAAACAAAAACAAAAAAAACATTTATTTAATCATTATTTTCACTTGGAAATACATCACATTACTGATGTCACATTATGCTACAAAAGTTTTTATATTTTATTAAAATCAAGTCAACGGTCATGTAGGCTTTAACTGGAATATTCTCTGAATTAAATTATAAATTAAAACTATGAATTAAACTTTCATGACTCGTATCAAGGAATAAAAATTGGTCGCTAATGTTTTATGTTGATTTTAAACAAATTTAATACACACAATGAAGTCATCTGATGTTTTTTGGCTGTAACAGGGAAACCCATATAAAATGCTGTTATTTTTAAAGTGTGTGATGTTTAATATCATTGTGATGTTTTGAAAAAGACATGCACATGACAGTATCAACAAGAATTTAGGCCAAGACTTGAGCTAATCATAAAACTATTATTGGTTGTCTTTTCCTTGCATATACCTGTCTCTCTTTCAGAAGCAAAAAGCACAGCATATATCGCTGTTCCATTTGTGTTGCTGTTGCTCGTGTTGACTGTGCTTCTATACTAAAGACACCTGAACCAAAAAAAGTGAGAATCACCAAAATCATCAGCACATTCACTGTCCTTTTTCATTATTGCATCCTACATTTTCAGTCTATTTATCTACATTTTTACTTTTTTTCTTTTTCAGAGTGGATATGCCACCCCCTTTCAAAACTCCTCCACCAAATACACATCAGTGAAGAACAATTATGTATTTATGACTGATATTCTTGTATGAACGTCTTCCAGGAACCTTGGAGTTGTTATTGATGATCAATTGAACTTCACAGACCACATTACTAGAACTGCCCGGTCCTGCAGATTTGCTTTGTACAACATTAGGAAGATCAGGCCCTTCCTATCAGAGCATGCTACACAACTCCTTGTTCAAGCGCTTGTTCTATCCAGACTGGACTATTGCAATGCTCTCCTGGCTGGTCTTCCAGCTTGCACGATCAAACCTCTGCAGCTAATCCAAAATGCTGCAGCTAGAGTGGTCTTTAACGAGCCGAAGAGAGCACACGTCACTCCTCTCCTCACAAAATTGCACTGGCTGCCAGTTGCAGCTCGCATCAAATTCAAGTCACTGACGCTTGCTTACAGAACAACCACTGGCTCTGCTCCCTTTTACCTAAACTCATTACTTCAGACTTATGTCCCATCCAGAAATTTACGCTCTACAAGTGAACGTCGTCTTGTGGTGCCACGTCAAAGAGGCACAAGATCTCTTTCTCAGACCTTTACCATGACTGTTCCCTGCTGGTGGAATGACCTACCTAACTCAACCAGAGCTGCTGAGACCATAGCCATTTTCAAGAAACGGTTGAAGACGCATCTCTTTCGGCAGCACTTGTTCCAGTAATACTAACACTTTCTCTTCTCTTCCTTTCTATTTATAAAAAAAAAAAAAAAAAAAAAATTACGGATTCTACGTTGGATTAAACTGTGAAAGGTTATAGCACTTACATTTTGTTGTCCTGCTGTTAGTTTAACTGCTTCTATGGTTCTCATTTGTAAGTCGCTTTGGATAAAAGCGTCTGCTAAATAAATAAATGTAAATGTAAATGAATGTGTCAGGCACTTTTGTACTCACAAACCGTGGGCCACATATATACTGACTGGAAGATCTTTGCTGAAAATCTTCACTCAAAATGAAAATTCTGTCATCAACTAATCATTCTCATGTCGTTCCAAACACATAAGAGTTCTGTTAATCTTCAAAACATGAAATTAAGCTATTTGTAATTATGCCTGAGAGATTTATTTTCCTTCATTGAAAGCCCATGCAACCAAAATGTATGTAATCCATGGTTTACTAAAATGTAATTCATGTGAATTGAGCAGTTTAATTCAAGTCTTCCAAAGAAAAACAGTCGCTTTAGTTTATGCTTTACATATAAACATTGATAAACACACATATACATTAAATACGTTATATGTTTTTCGAAGAATGAAACTTCAATTTTCATTTTTGCGTGAAATAACACTTCAACGTTTTATTTTGTAAAAATATGAAGTCACCCACATTTGTTGCGTTTTTATGTGATTTCCTCTGTATTTGTGTTTCTGAATAGGTTGTACATGTAATATGTTGCCTATAAAAAATAATTAGTTCTTCTTTTGTAACTTTTAAAAAATGTGAAAATTGTGATTGAATTTTTACTGTGCTTTACAAACATTAAATATATTATTGAATATATTGAGTTTTGCTTACTTAGCATTACTCCTACATTGGAGCAATTTAAAAAAAAATGTTTTTAAAGGTGCCCTAGAATGTGAAATTGAATTTATGTTGGCATAGTTAAATAGTCAAGTCAAGTCACCTTTATTTATATAGTGCTTTTTACAATACAAATTGTTTCAAAGCAGCTTTACAGAGATAACAGGAAAGCAATGTTGTAATAGTATTGTTAAATTAAAAATTAAATGTTAAATGTCCCCAACTAAGCAAGCCAAAAGCCAATGGTGACATAGGCGAAGAGAGGCGAAAAAGGCAACAGTGGCAAGGAACCAAAACTCCATCAGGTGACAGAATGGAGAAAAAAACCTTGGGAGAACCCAGGCTCAGTCGGGGGGCCAGTCCTCCTTTGGCCAACGAATGAACAGTGTATGATTATGAGTTAGGCAGCATAATGTCAGTAGTCAGATGGGATCAGAAACTTTCACGATATTTATCCAGTTCATCTGGTTGGAGGTTGGGTCATCCCGCCGGTGAGGAGATGAGTGTGTTGAGGAGTCCATGGGCCTTCACAGCCCTGATAATGCGTGTCGTCGTGTCCATGTGATGGTCCTTCATCGGATCTGGATATGGCCTGGATCCGGCGGTTTGCGGTAAACCTCGGGGATAAACTGAGAGACTAATATTAGCGTAGACGCCATCCTTCTTATGATGTACAAAGTACATCAGGAATTATGGGAAGTGTTCCCGGTTCCGGCTGATCTAATCTATGCAGCCTAACATTGAATTATAGAAATCGTACTCGGTTACTAACGTACCGGTAACCTCGGTTCTCTCTAGAGAGGGAACGAGTACTGCGTAATATCTTACGCTATGGGGAAACACTCTTTCCTCGAGATATTGAAGCCAAAAATTACCCTTAATTTTTTTAATCATGCAAAACGCTTTTGCAGCAGCAAGCAGACAAGGGCGAAACAGCTCGCGCGCCCATTGGCTGCCTCGCTGGAAAAGCTGCAGCCTATCGAGTGAAGGCACTGCGTGACGTAATGACGAATGAAGACGCTTCGCGCTCATTTCGTCATGTCCCGCCAGTATAGGCGTGGTCTCGCCCTATAAATACCCCTCGATAGCTGTATTTCTCTGATTTTGTACACCGAAGCGAACCAGAGCATAGTTCAAGCACGGCAAGATACGCAGTACTCGTTCCCTCTCTAGAGAGAACCGAGGTTACGTTAGTAACCGAGTACGTTCTCTTACGAGAGTATCTCTCGTACTGCGTAATATCTTACGCTATGGGGACCCCATACAAAATGCCGTGCGGACAGGGATCCAACACCAGAGTCCCGGGGCCAAGCCCGGGGCACATCTAGTGCATAATCACCATAACTCACATAGAGTAGAGGAGGAGAGGCTAGAAGCATCACTCCCTCATAAAAGTCCCGTAGGGGTACCGACCCGTAAGGGCAACATAGCCGCATTGGCGGCCGATAAGCCCGAAGTTCAGACCGCCAAAAGCTTAGCTTGTAAGGCGGGCACCTCCAGGTTATAGTACTTGATAAATGTCGACGGCGAGGCCCAGCCCGCAGCCGTACAGATATCCTGCAGGGAGACCCCGCTATACCATGCCCACGACGAGGCCACGCCTCTTGTGGAGTGCGCTTTGACACCCAATGGGCACCGCAGGCCCTTGGAAGTGTAAGCCAGCGCTATGGCATCCACTATCCATCTGGATAGGCTCTGTTTTGAGGCGGCGAGTCCCTTAGAACGGCCGCCAAACAAAACGAAAAGCTGCTCGGTCTGCCTGAACCCAGCCGAGCGGGACACATAAGCCCTTAACGCCCTGACAGGGCAAAGGAGACTCGCGTCCCTCTCCTCATCGAGAACCGGAAGGGCTGACAGGGAAATTACCTGGGCCCTAAACGGTGTATTGAGGGATTTCGGCACGTAGCCGTGCCTCGGTTTGAGTACGACCTTTGAGTCGTTAGGCCCAAACTCCAGACATGACGCGCTTACAGAAAGCGCCTGTAAGTCCCCTACACGCTTCACTGAAGCGAGAGCCAATAGAAACACCGTCTTAAGGGACAGGTGCTTCATATCCGACAGCTGGATCGGCTCAAACGGGGCGCCTTTCATGGCCTCCAAGACCGTGGAAAGGTCCCAAGCCGGGACTGAAGGGGGCCTGGGACGGTTTAATCTCCGAGCTCCTCGTAGGAAACGCACGACTAAGTCGTTTTTCCCCAGTGACTGGCCAGACACCGGTTTAGCAAACGTTGCTATGGCCGCCACGTACACTTTGAGCGTGGATGGGGTCCTTCCCTTATCCATCAGCTCCTGAAGGAAGGCAAGCACTTCCTTAACCCCGCAGTCCACGGGTGAAAAGCCACGGGCTCGACACCAAGTAGAGAACACCGACCATTTCGAGGCATAGAGCCGTCTGGTAGACGGAGCTCTAGCCTGCGCGATCGTGTTTAGCACTCCTTCTGGGAGGCTAGCGGGTACCCGTTGATGACCCATGCGTGCAGGGACCACAGTTCCGGGTGAGGATGCCAAATCGAGCCCTCCGCCTGAGAGAGGAGATCTCTCCTCAACGGTACAGGCCACGGGGCAGTGCTGGTCATCCGCATCAGGACCGGAAACCAAGCCTGGTTCGTCCAGAGCGGAGCCACAAGCAGCACTGGGCATCCATTTTCCCTGATCCGCTCCAACACCTGAGGCAGGAGCGAGACCGGGGGAAAGGCATACAGGGGACCGCTGGGCCAAGTATGGGCCAGCGCGTCCCTGCCCTTCGAGAAGAATACTGGGCAGTGAGCGTTCTCGCGGGACGCGAACAGGTCCACCTGCGCTCTGCCAAACGTTTCCCACAGTAGCTGGACCGTCTGCGGGTGCAGCGACCATTCTCCTGTCAGGACGTTGTCTCTGGACAGCATGTCTGGACCCGTATTCAGGTGCCCAGGCACGTGCGCCGCTTTCAAAGAAAGGAGGTTGCGCTGGGCCCAGACCAAGAGTGGTTCCGTCAGCCTGCAAAGGCGTGCGGACCTGAGGCCGCCCTGGCGATTTATGTACGCCACCACTGACTTGTTGTCCGACCGGACCAAGACGTGGTGGCCCTTCACCAGGGGACGGAAGCGCCGTAGCGCTTTGTCGACTGCTATCAATTCCAAGCAGTTTATGTGAAGGAGCTTCTCCCGCTCTGACCATAGGCCAGCCAACGGTCTGCCCTCGAGCAGCGCTCCCCACCCCGTGGTGGAGGCGTCCGTAGACACCACTTTCACCCTTGAGGCGATCCCCAGACTCACATCAGACTGATACCAGCTGGTTACTTTCCAGGGTTCCAGAGCCGAAACGCACCATTGGTCGACCCTGAGGCGACACCGGCCCGTGGTCCATGCCCGGGGCGGGACCCGTGCTTTCAGCCACCACTGCAGTGGGCGCATGCGAAGCAGGCCCAGCTGGAGTGCAGAGGATGCTGAGGCCATCAGGCCCAGCATTTTCTGAAACCGTCTGAGCGGGACTATAGAGCCGTGGCGGAAGGATTGACAGCGCGACGCGCTGAATACTTAGTACGCGCTCCGGTGACAGGCGTGCCGTCATGGAAAGCGAGTCTAACACTGTTCCCAGGAAAGAAATTCTCTGGCTGGGACACAGCAGGCTCTTTTCCCAGTTGACCGTCAGGCCCAGTGTCTCGAGATGCTCGAGCAGTGTGGCCCTGTGTTCTATGAGCTCTGACCGTGATCGAGCTTCGTAAATGTACGGGGTGCCAAAGACAGGCCGAACGGCAGGACTGTGTATTGATAAGCCTGGCCCTCGAACGCGAATCTCAAGAATCGCCTGTGATGGGACGCTATTTGTATTTGGAAATACGCGTCTTTCAGATCTATTGACATAAACCAGTCCCCTTGGCGCACTTGCGCGAGGATTCTCCTGGTCGTAAGCATCCTGAACTGGCGCTTCACAAGCGCTTTGTTCAGCTGTCTCAGATCTAGAATGGGTCTGAAGCCCCCATCTTTTTTCGGTACCAGAAAATATCTGCTGTATAAGCCCCCTTCGCTCTGAGCCTGAGAAAGGGGCTCTATGGCCCCTTTGCTCAGTAGTTTCGCTATCTCGGCTCGAAGTAGATGAGATACTTCGTTTCTCACCGAAGTCTCGACGGGCGCCGTACAACGGCGTGGACGTCGTGCGAATTGTAGCGAGTAGCCTCTCTTTATAGTGTTCAGCACCCAGTCTGATACCCCGGGTAGCTTCGACCACGCTTCTGCGTGAGTAGCTAGGGGTAGGATGCAGACCGGGCTCTGGCCGTGACCTGGCAACGGCTCGAGAGCCCCGGTACCCTGGGAACACAACGCCGTGTTTACAGCGTTCGAGGCGGGGAGCGCGCTGGACACAGCGGGCAGTCTGGCCGCGCTCAGAATCTCTACGGCGGGACGCACAGCGAGAGTGAGCGGGGCGAATCCCGTGGGATTCGGCGTGCTTGCGGGAGGATGTGGGCGCAAACCTACGGGCACATCTACTGCACTGTGCACGCTTTCGGCCGGAGCCGATAGATTGTGTATTGGTTTCGTTTTTACAGAGACCAAGGGACACGCGGCATGCAGCGTGAGCGGGCATTGTATGGGCGCAATCGCTACATTGTTTGCACAATCGACCTGAGTCAGATTTATGTGTGCTAGCCTCGCACCGTGGCGGGCTGTGTCTGGGTGTGGGAATGGGCACTGGGGCGTGGGCATTCTTACAACACTCATAACACCATCGGCCGTGGCCGGCATACCAGAAAATACACTCTTTATTGGATTTATCTGGGTAGCCATAAAAACGGCTTTCTTGTGCAGGCAAGCGGGCTGAGACACCGGCTGCTTCACTGCTAAATACACTGGCACAGTCACATCGCAAGGATCTGAACGAGCGAATCTTTTTGGTGGGGAGCCGGCCGCAGCGGGATCCGAACACCGTCGCTTTCTTAGAGTGGCTAGGAAAGCTTCGAGGCCTCGGGCTTGAGCTCAATCTTCGGCCGAGGCCCGCGCTGAGCGGGGCGGCGTCCAGCAGAGCGAGAGCGCGGTCTCTGATCCCGGGCCTGGCGGCGCTGTGTAGCGGCGGCTGCGGGCGATGCAGGCCGAGGCTGCGAGCTGCGAGCAGACGGCTGCTTAGAGCGACCTGCAGCGGAGCTCGAGCGCTTCGGGAGGAAGTGCTTCATGGCCTGCGAAGTCTTCTGCTCCTCCGAGAATCTGTCCGCGAAATCCTTGACGGCAGATCCGAAGAGGCCCGCAGGGGAAATGGGCGCGTCGAGGAATACAGAGCGCTCAGCTTCCGTCATCTCAGACAGCGTCAACCACAGATGTCTCTCAGCAACGGTGAGAGAGGCCATATTCCGCCCCATGGCCTGAGCAGCGGCTTTAGCGGCGCGTAGAGCAAGGTCCGTAGCGCCTCGTAAATCCGCCACATTGACCGCACCCGGGCCTTCCTCGTCCAGTTTAAGGAGAAGGTCGGCCTGGTAGATCTGCAAGATCGCCATAGTATGCAGCGCTGAGACCGCCTGTCCAGCGGCTGTGTAAGCACGCCCGTGCAGCGATGAAGTCACCCGGCAGGCTTTAGAGGGGAGCGTTGTCTGCGCGCGCCGTCCTGCAGAGGGCGGGCAGAGATGCGACGCGACCGCCGCCTCGACAGGAGGAATGGAGAGATATCCTTTATCTCCCGCGCCGGTGACAGAAGAAAAGGCCGCAGAGGTGGAAGTGCGCAGTCTGGCGGAGAACGGGGCGGTCCATGACTTGGCGACTTCGTCGTGGAGCTCAGGGAGGAAGGGGGCGGCCCTAGACTTAGACGGGGCTTCGTCTTTCTTGAGAAAGCGCCCGTCGAGTCTGTTGCGCGGCGGCAAGGCGGGCGCCTCCCACTCGAGGCCGATGCTTTGGCCTGCGGCCTGGGTGAGCAGACGCATCAGCTCAGCCTCAATGCCGGGTCTCTTCCCAGAGGGTTGGCTAGACACGTCAGCGGGGGGGAGGTCCACAGAGCTCGCCCAATCCTCGCTATCGGAAGCCACAAGAGAGCATACCTCAGCAGGCTCGTCCAGCTCGGGAGCGGAAGCGGCGGCAGACGGCGGGCGCTGTCCGTCCGGGAGCGACTCAAGTGAAGCCGGCGAAGCAGGCGGGCGAACCGGCGAGCTTTGGCGGGCTGGAGAAGGCTCGGGAGCGCGCTGGGCGCGACGCTTCTTACGGCGCGGCACAGAAGGCTGGGACGCGGGTTCAGAGAACGACGCCAGGCGAGTCCGCAGAGTCGCCATAGGCAGAAGTTCGCAGTGCGGGCATCCACCATCCGCGAGCGCGATAGCCGCGTGCTCATGACCCAGGCAGGACACACAGATGACGTGACGGTCCTCATCACTGAGCTGGGAGCGGCACGAGCCACAGAAAGGCATCTTTAAAAAGACGCAGCTCTTTTAGAACAGATAATGGGTGTTGCGTCACGTAAGCAAACACACACACACAGTTAGCAGAGTAAAGGATATAGACCTTATTCGATCTGCGTCATCAATGTTCGCGGCGGCCATTTTGTTGACATAGAAACCACGGCAACTGTCAGTCAGTCAATTGACAAGCGAGGCAGCGTCGGTATTATCCATGGTATTATCGCTGTATTTTTTTTAAAACAGCGGGATGGTGTGCTGTGTAATACACTGCTGTTCTAACAACAGCAATAAGAACCCCGGAGTTAATTTTTATGCGATACCGACTGTCAGAAAACGTGAAGGGAGTGAGACAGAGGAGTTGAGCCAGCGCAGGAGAGACTTGTGGCTAGCTAGGATAAACAGACTAATCTGCCAACTCCCTACAGCAATGTCTGCTCCTATCATTTTACCACAGGTAACGTTATTGGGGACATTTAATTTTGAATTTTACAATACTATTATAACATGTTCCTGTTATCTCTGTGAAGCTGCTTTGAAACAATTTGTATTGTAAAAAGCGCTAACTGTTATATAAATAAAGGTGACTTGACTATTGATAACGTTATATGCCTCATTGATACTAGGTAGGGAATTAGTGCTTGTGTGATACTGTGTTATTTTGTTACAACGATCGTAAAGGAGCCCTACGAAGTGTAGCTAACGTTATGCGGATACTGTATGAACGTTACGTTATAAATATCCGGTTAAAAGTTACGGCTGGCAATAAGGACGGATCTATACTTAAGGCTATTGGGTCTATTTGATATGGGTCCACACAAATCAAGCTTATCTTCTCTTGATACCGACGAGATGAAGCCATTAGGCTACTGCTCACCTCAACTCAAATCTGCGTGCGGCTATGGGCAGGACAGTTGTTATGTCAACAATATGGCCGCGGTTAGCTACTTCCGGTGTTTGCAAATAAGGTCTATAGTACGCCGGAAAGCGCAGCAGGTACGGCAGTTGAAGGCGGCTGGGCCAGCGACTTCAGAAGATGGCACGTCCCGCTGAGAAGGCTACAAGTCAACGGCGCGGCTTCTCACTCTGGATCCCGCGATGCGTGAGCTTCGCGTGAAGAATGAAAAATCAGAGAAATACAGCTATCGAGGGGTATTTATAGGGCGAGACCACGCCTATACTGGCGGGACATGACGAAATGAGCGCGAAGCGTCTTCATTCGTCATTACGTCACGCAGTGCCTTCACTCGATAGGCTGCAGCTTTTCCAGCGAGGCAGCCAATGGGCGCGCGAGCTGTTTCGCCCTTGTCTGCTTGCTGCTGCAAAAGCGTTTTGCATGATTAAAAAAATTAAGGGTAATTTTTGGCTTCAATATCTCGAGGAAAGTGTGTTTCCCCATAGCGTAAGATATTACGCAGTACGAGAGATACTCTCGTAAGAGAACTATAATGTGTTATGTGTATGCTAAGCCAAAGAGATGTGTTTTTAGTCTAGATTTAAACTGACAGACTGTATCTGCTTCCCGGACCGTGTTAGGAAGATTGTTCCAAAGTTTTGGTGCTAAATAGGAAAAGGATCTACCGCCAGCAGTCGATTTTGATATTCTAGGTCAGGGGTTCTCAACTCCAGTCCTCGCGACCCACTGCTCTGCATATTGTGTATGTCTCCCTTATTTAACACCTCTGATTCAGATCCTCAGCTCGTTAGGATAGACTCTATCCTAACGGGAGTCTATCCTAACGAGCTGAGGATCTGAATCAGGTGTGTTAAATAAGGGAGACATACACAATATGCAGAGCAGTGGGTCGCGAGGACTGGAGTTGAGAACCCCTGTTCTAGGTATTATCAACTGGCCAGAATTTTGAGATCGCAGTAGACGTGAAGGACTATAATGCGTTAAGAGCTCGCTCAAGTACTGCGGAGCTAAACCATTTAGTGCTTTGTAAGTAATCAGCAATATTTTAAAATTTATATGATGTTTAATAGGCAGCCAATGCAGTGTTGACAGAACCGGGCTAATATGGTCGTACTTCCTGGTTCTGGTAAGAACTCTAGCTGCTGCGTTTTGAACTAGCTGTAGTTTGTTTATTAAGCGTGCAGGGCAACCACCCAATAGAGCATTACAATAATCTAGTCTTGAGGTCATGAACGCATGAACTAATTGTTCCGCATTTGTCAGTGAGAGCATATGACGTAATTTAGATATATTTTTAAGATGGAAAAATGCGGTTTTACAGATACTAGACACGTGACTTTCAAATGAAAGATTGGTATCAAAGAGCACACCCAGGTTCCTAACTGACGACGAAGACTTAATAGAGCAGCCATCAAGTGTTAGACAGTATTCTAGGTTATTACGTGTGGAAGTTTTTTGTCCAATGATTAGAATCTCTGTTTTTTCAGAATTTAGTAATAGGAAATTACTGGTCATCCAATTTTTTTATATCAGCTATGCATTCCGTTAATTTTGTGAATTGGTAAGTTTCGTTAGGTTTTGAAGAAATATACAGCTGAGTATCATCAGCATAACAGTGAAAGCTAATTCCATATTTCCTAATTATATCTCCTAATGGTAGCATGTACAGAGTGAAGAGCAGCGGTCCTAGCACTGAGCCTTGAGGTACGCCATACTGAACTTGTGATCGATAAGACATCTCTTCATTTACTGATACAAACTGAAAACGGTCAGATAAGTATGATTTAAACCATGCTAGTCCAATTCCATTAATGCCAACATAGTTTTCTAGTCTATTTAGAAGAATGTTGTGGTCGATAGTATCAAATGCAGCACTAAGATCAAGTAACACTAATAGAGAGATACAACCACGATCGGATGATAAGAGCAAATCATTTGTGACTTTAATGAGAGCAGTCTCAGTACTATGGTACGGTCTAAATCCGGACTGAAAATCCTTGCAGATATTATTTCTTTCTAAAAAGGAACACAGTTGTGATGATACTGCTTTTTCTAGTATCTTTGGCAGATTTGAGATAATAACAAGAGTTCAGTACATGGACATGACATACAGTGAGTTTCAAACACCATTGTTTTCTCCTTCTTAATTTAAATCTCGTTTTTAAAAAACACCCCTGAAAAACAGGCGAATCTCCACATAATACTGACTGTGACACAACAGTCGAGATCATTAATATGTACGCCTCCAAAGATTTGCATATGCCAGCCCATGTTCAATGCCAGGCACTATGCAGCCGAGTCATCGGAGCAAGCAAGGATCAGAGGGAAAATGGCAGATCATGGAAATAAATGCTATGTTCCAGGCTGTGCAGGGGATGTGAGGACTTTTCATACCCTTCCCACAGAAAAGAAATGTCAACAGGCGTGGATGATGTTTATCTATAATCGGATACCACAACAGTTTAATTCGAAGTTGTTAGTTTGCTCTACCCATTTCACCACGGACTTATTTTCGACCCTGGGACAATATTAAGCTTATTTTCCAACTATATTCCCGCAACCGGTAAGTAATGATTTTATTAACGATAATTTACACTGTGTTAGATCCAGCGCAAGATCCTAGTACAGCAACAAATAGCAAACTCCAAATAACGAGCATACATAATTAACGTTAAATAATTCTCAGTGAATAAACTATACAGAAAGCGATCAAAGAACAATCCACACAGAGCGAGTTTATTTGGACTCTTGCCAAACTCTTTATGAAATCAATGACGCTGTTACACTGCACAACGAAGCTCTTACTGTATTTACATCATCGTGTTTGCATTGGTGAAAGCCAGAGAGTGCAGAAACTGCGTTGTCTCGCGATCAACAGACTGTCATCTGCTTGCTCAATGCTCATCACAGCAACATTTTATGTGATGGAAATAGATTTAAATACTTTAAAAACATCTCACGATTTGTTAATCTCGATAGCTGTAATGTTAAAACGTATATAACAGCTGTAGTAAAAGTATTCGAGACAGTTTCACATGTTATACGTAGCTATTTCATATGCAAGCAGGTCAGCCAATCACAACAGTGGCCGGTTCTCACAGCAGACATGCCCCTTCAAACAGAGTGTTCAAATGAGAGACTAAAATCAGGCTAGGAAAAATGCCTTTTATTTCAAAATTATGACTATTTTTGATATAAAAAACATACTAACATTATAAGGGCAACACAGGAAACATTATAAAATAATAAAATAACCCCATTCTAGGACACCTTTAAAAGAAAACACAATGTGAGGATGGGCGGAGGTTGGGTCAAAAACTGAGTTAATTCCAGAAATCTGAAATATGATAAGTGCCTACAGGAAACTTTAGAGTTTGAACAGAAAATCATCTACCATGTTCAATAGATTAGGTAGTTATTGCAATGTTGAATTTTAATACCATTACAATACAGCTGCAAAAAGAGAATAAGTGAGTGCTATTATGAATCATATAAAGCCTACATGTTAATATTGCCCTCATGTTGTGGCTGCATGTTCTGTTAACAAAGCGAAGGCTTTTTCAGGCCTCATAAAACCACAGTTTACCAAACCAACTGCCAAAACCACATCAGACAGTGACCAACAGAGACAGTATGTGTCCTAAACCTTAAAGGCCAAATCTACAAAAACAAAGGCCAACTCTGGTCACCATTTATTATAACTTGCAATAACAGCACAACATTTGGCATTTTAAAATGCAGTTTACCCCTGAGAACAAGCCTTTATTTACTCTGGGATAAGATGGAAATAAAAGGCATTTCTGATTAATGAACAGAGACGCCTGATGGAGAGTGTGTGTGTGCTAAGACAGAGAGAAAACAAGAAAGAGAGAGTAAAGAGAGGCTTTTTGCACATTTGAGTTTTGTGCATTTTGGTTCTTTGCTACATCAGAAGCGTCACGTTCACACAGAGGGACGTTTCCTGCTCTCGCTATTGTGATCCGAAATGGAAAATTCAGAATCATGCATCCAATATACTATTGCACTTTATTATGTTGAGTATTATATAAATGGTGCATGAGGAAAATAGTAGTTATTTGTGAACATGAAATGTGCAACAACATTTTTTGGTAACGCTTTAGATTACAGCCCGGAAAGTTCTGTGTAATTAAGAGGAATTTACAGTGTAAATTTCTGTAATTATAGTGCACCTATAAAGTACTTTCATGTAAGTATAAGGGAACAATATTTTAAGTTTGGGGAATAAATGGGTAACAACCAGGATAATTAAAAAAAATGTATACTGTAAGTATTATAGAACTAAGGGGTACTTACTCTACTATTATGATATAACAATCTTATACATTTGGGATCAATTTAGCGAGAACATACACTGCGTACTTACCTTTTTGTAATAATTGTGTACCAATACATACTGTTTAGCCTTTTTAAAATGACAGTGTACATATCTATGTATTTATACAATTTTTTTTTTTTTTATAGCAAAAGTACAGATGTTTAAGTTTGGGCTAACTTGTTTCAAGGCAATCTTGATTGAATCTTGAATCTTGTTTGATGTGGTTACAGGGTAAGTGGTGCTTGTATAATAAATAAAGGTTTCCGAGTCAGTGAAATAAGATTGTGTATGCATTTTATTGTACTTAATAATTTTCGTTTTCAGTGCATTTGTGTTACAAAGATTACTTTATAAATGCATAGATTTGTACCCTGTATTTTTTTAAAAGCCTATACAGTATGTACTGGTTCACCATTATTTAAAAAGGTACGCAGTGTATGTTCTCGCTAAATTGCTTCCAAATGTAAGACTGTTGTATCATAATAGTAGAGTAAGTACCCCTTAGGTCTATAATACTTACAGTATAAATATTTTTTTAATTCTCCTGGTTGTTACCCCTTTATTCCCCAAACTTAAAATATTGTTCCCTTATACTTATATTGTAAGTACGTTATAGGTACACTATAATTACTGAAGGTTACACTGTAAAATCGCATTAATTACGCAGTAGTTTCCAGGCTGTAATCTGAAGCGTTATCCGGGTCACGACATCAAATTGTTGTGAACTTTTTCTTCTTAACGTGTAGAAAACTCAGAAGAGCAGACCAGGAGACGGAGAGGTATCTTTTAAAGCAGATGTTCTTTATTAAGTCGCTGTAGCATCTCGATCTCGTCTGACTAAGGGAAATGTTCCCTTACAATTTATACATTTTAAGGGGGAGGAGTTTACATTAAGGGGGGAGAAACTCTGAAACAAAGCATGCAAAATGAAGTAGGAACCCACCCTACTCTGAGGGCATTACCAATACAATGGAATCAGCATAACTATTCAAATGCTGATAGTGGCCAGGAACTCTGGTTCTAAAAAGCCATCCCAGAGTCATTAAAGAAAGTCTCAATGATCAGACTCATTTAACTTACAACGGACAAAAACAGGATTTGCCAGATTCTCTTGCTAGAAACTGTTTCACAGCTGATATCATTTACCATCCTAACCTGAAATGCTAACTTTAACAAACAGAACATTCTCAGTTTATATACTTTGGTATTGGAAACCTAAATAAAACATTTAATAAATTTGTAATCCTTCAGTCCCCTCTTTGGGAGTTCTAATAAACTCCCACATAATATACAAATTTAAACAATTAAAAGTTAATTCTTGTAACTTGTGTAAGTTACAGGCACATAAGGCATGCTGTGTTGTTTTTCTGTAATTGCATGTTGACACAGAAACAAAACATGCATTTAGGGTCCGTGAGTCTTTTCTGGTTGGAACTGTGATTTTCTCGTGATCAATCAAGTTTCTGAACCATGAAGAATTATCTTCAGTCATCTTGGTGTAATTTTGCTGAAAGATCAAGAATGTCTTGTTGGACCACCATGTTTGGGCACAAGTGAGTCCTGGAATGCAGCCATCTTCGGATGTGACATGCAAACGTTCTTTCCAGCAAACAAGGCGTTTTTGACATATTCATCAGCTCTAAGAATATGTTGTTTCTGGAGTCCGGACTTTGTGCAATCTTCATGATGTGTAGTAGTAGGACAATCTTGATCATGTCGATGGATGACTGAAGGTTTCGTAGTCTCAGCGCTGTGTATTTTTTTTTCTTTATCCTTTTGTGATAGTTGCCTCGGAAGTGGGTCTAGTTGTTTCTTGAGGTTATGTCTTCATACGCAGACGAGGAGGTCGGTGCGTATGGGTCTCGGGAGAGCCATCAAGTATTACCTGCACAGAGGAAGAGAGAAAACAAAAGACAGGAGCGCAGTGTTTGTTCAAACCCTAGGGTTGTTAACTTTTCAGAGTCTGTTGTTTTTGTTTCATTCTTTCCCTATTTTTTTTAATTGATTTGACACCTAAATAGAACCAGTGAGGTAAGGATGGGCTAGTGGATGGGGAAGGCCTATGAGGGAGTCTTCACCGCAGGGTTGGCCCCCGACGCCTGTTGCAATCGGTTCTTCCCCGGGCTCCTCACTGTTCTGTGTCCTGTCATTTCCCTGTGACAGGGGGAACAACTTTTACAGTGTGACACAATGAGTCCAGGTTTTTCTTCCCTGACACAATAATGCAGCTACTTAAATTAACATCACTTGATGTGGTCCGTGCCACTTAGGCTCTAATGACTTGCAACATTCTAGGGATTTCTTTGACTACCTGTCCTGTGACGTGTGTAATCTTCATCTGAGTTATTTCTCCTTCATCCTCTAACAACTTCAGTCATTGTAGACATCATACATGAGGATGAAACAATGTTCGGTATTATTGTGGACACTGCATGAGGGCATTTTACGTTTACAGTCTGACCTAACACTAATATTGATCAAAGGCCTGTGCTGTAAAATAACATTTAAGGTTGTGAGTTTACTTAACCAGTGTCCCCCAAAGGAAAACTGAGACAGTCAACTTTCCTTTTGTCTTATTAAACAAAAATAAGTCTTTCATCTTGTTGTAAGTTACTGGGGAAATTAAGCACTCACAGCCTGAATCGTTAACACCTAAAACAGCTGCCCAACAAGCTTAGTTATGATGGGAGAGGCTGCTTCAGAGTAGCAAGCAGACTGAGCAGGAGCTGAGTAACATTATTAACGTCTCTAAAGTTCTTTTTGTTCTTCCTGCATTCTTTTCCCCAATGTCCAGGCTTACCACAGTAGTAACAACTGCTGCCCTCTCTCTTAGGACATTTGCGTTTCTGTTGCTTCTCTGCGTTGACCTTAAAGGATGCTGCTGCAATTTTCACTCTTGCCCTGACATCAGAGTCTCTTTCCCAAGTAGCTAAACTGTCTAGGTTACTTTGCAGAGTTCTAGTGGACCATGTGATGTCTAAGAAAGGCAATGCATGTTTATGCTCTGACAAAAGACCATGAAACCATGTACGAGCTAAGGGGCCATTATCATTTAACACCTTCTCTGATGTGTCTTATATTCCACTGTAAGCTGCAGCTGACTGACAAAATCTTTCTGTGAATTCACTAACAGTTTCATCATTCTTCTGTACACAACTAGTGATCTTTGACCAGTCCACTTTTGGTCCAACAATGCTTTTTAACACTCTCAGAACTCCCTCTCTCAAGTCATCTTTTCTGGCATTTTGAAACTCAGAATTTTTTTATAGCATTTTCAAAATCATTGAATTCTGACTCAGTCAAGATCTGTGATATTAGCTGGGTGACTTCAGCTAGAGATATATCGTAGAGCCGCATCTTTTTGGACAATTCTCTCCTAAACTCAGAAAAGTTTCTTTGCACTGATGGCAACTTTCAACGGTTCTATCGATATCTTTAGGACCTAAAGATAATTTGACTGCTTGTAGCTGCAGTATGGGGGTTGCAGATGGAACTATATCAACCCTGTTTGCCCTATTCTGAGCCTTTTGTCTTGCTCCACACACTTCAACTGCATTTACATCTTTATCTATCAAACCAGAATTTCTAGTGTTTTCTAGTCTACAGAAAGACTGTAAATCAGGATAGCTTTCATCTGACTGTTAGTCTTCAGAGTCACATTTGGTTGATGCCTGGTTATGGCCCACCTTTGTCTTGAAACAGGACACTTGAGTCTGCAATTGTTTGTTTTGTTCATTTAACTTATCAATACACCTAGCTTGTTCTTGTGCAATGGATAAGCTATATTCTCTATGGCAACAGATTATGCCTTTCATGTTTTTCTTTCTGATACATGCACCTAACACCTTCTTGCATTCTTCAATAGACCAAACGTTGTCTGGATCAATACCAATTTTTTTTGTCAAATCCAATCTAACTGACTCAGTCACTATGGAGTCCCTTTTCTCTCCTAACAATGACTTGAACTCACTGTCTGTCCATAAAGGGCTTGCTAATCCACGTTTCTCAGTAGTTGGAATCAGTCTAGCATTCTTCCTAACCATTTTGTGGATTTCTTTGTTACCATCACACAAACAAATCACAAAATAACTTCTCTGATCAAAAGAGGCTACACTCGTTAACACAGATCAACTATTATTAATCTTCCTTGTTACCAACACATCACACTTAACTTCGGCTAAGTCTTCCCTGTCTGCACAGAGGGTATTTAAATCAGTAGCATAAGATGCTAAACTTCCCTGTCTGAAACAGAGAGTAAAATTTTCTTCCCTGTCTGCCTGAAACAGAGGGTAAATTTCAAAATATTAACACGTAATGTTAATCTTCCCTGCCTGGACAGAGGGTCAATTTCAAAATATTAACACGTAATGTTAATCTTCCCTGCCTGTACAGAGGGTCAATTTCAAAATATTAACACGTAATGTTAATCTTCCCTGCCTGGACAGAGGGTCAATTTCAAAATATTAACAGGTCATGTTAATCTTCCCTGCCTGATAACAGAGGATAAACTTTCATCTCTAAAAGCAAACTTTTAAAGGATAACTTAAGTTAACTAAACAGTACAACAGTCTGTTAACTTCTTCTCTGTAGGTGCAGAGGCTAACAAATTTGTACTGTCTTCAGCGGTTCTTGGAATAGAGTGAAACTCACCAAATCATTTGGTTGTATGGAACGATTCCAGCTGGAACTTCAGTCAGTTAAGATCTTTGTTGAGGTCGACGTTTCTGGAACTGCAGTCAGAACTCACTCAGCTTTGTTGATCTTTGTTGAGGTTGAAGTTTCTGGAACTCAGTCAAAACTCACTCAGTTTTGTTGATCTTTGTTGAAGTCCAGTTCTAGATTCTGGTGAAGTTAATTCTATCCGGGTCACGGCACCAAATTGTTGTGAACTTATTTCTTCTAAAGTGTAGAAGACTCAGAAGCGGAGACCAGGAGATGGTGGAAGTGTTATTTTTCAAGCAGAAGTTCTTTATTGCTTGTCGCTGTGGTAGTTCCAGCATTGTCTAACTAAGGGAAATGTTCCCTCGTAATTTATACATTTAGAGGGGGAGGAGTTTACATTGGGGTGGAGTCACTCTGAAACAAAGCATGCAAATGAACTAGGAACACACCCTACTCTGAGGGCATTACCAGTCCAATTGAATCAGCATAACTTATTCAAATGCTGATACTGGCCAGGAACTCTGGTTCCAAGAGCCATCCTAGAGCCATTAAAGACAAAAGGTGAAAGTCTCCCCGACAGCTAATCCACTCAACCTAAACGATTCAACATCTAGGCTGAAAGGTGAGAAAACAGGACTATCAGGAAAGGAGACTCTTGCTGGAGACTCAATAATCATCTCAAATCCGTATATATTAAACTTTATCAGTTTTTATACCATTGGAGTGGAAACCTAAATTAAACATTTGACAAATTTGGATTCCTTCAGTTACCAAATTTTCAATTACATATCGCCTAAAAGCGGGCAAAGTTTGGTCCCTTCAAAAACTGACACTTATAGTGTTCTGTTACAATTGTTACAAGCTGTATACACTGCACAACAAATCTCTTAATTACATAATGTCTGAACATGTTATAATGACACTGTGACATGATGATTTGGGTGCGTGTGCGTGTGTGAATTTTAGCAACATATATTGGCATTGCACAATTCAGCACCACATACAGAAACCTAGCCCAGCGATCAGCACAGGTGCGCCTTCCAGTCTAAAAACAGATTTGTCCAGAGCATTACTAAATGCTTACATTTTACTCAATTTAGACAGGGCCCAAATGTACAGATACAAACAAAAAGATGAAGTTTCTTCACTTACCACAAACATCCAGTGGTTGTTTCGTACATTAACAAATGAAACAGCTCCATCAAAGCTTTCAAAATTAACCTGAATAATGTGACACCAGCATAATTTTTGTTTATTCATATGAAACTTGTTTTTTTTTTTATTCAAAATATACTTAAATTAAATGTATAGCTTATGTGGCAATCCAATCGGCTTCTGGGTTTCTAATAACTAATTTAGGATGATAAGAATTGTAATAGTCGACTACGCCACCCTGACTCAATCAGGGAATATACCCAGTAGTTACACTAGGCCACACAGGTTCGTGTGTGCCAGGGAGGTCAGAGACGCAAGTACAATACAGTTACAAATAATATTTTATTGCCATACAAAATTGTAAAAACAGTACTTGTTTTAAAAGGCACTCAGCACATGTACACAAATATCATTGAAAAAGACAGATTTCAGGGTGCGTCAATGATGGCTCATACAACACAGTCCCCTACCCACAAGGGTAGAAGGACTTCAGGGAAACTGTTTCTCTACCCACAAGGCAAACAAAGGAAAAGAAAAGAAAGAGTAAAGTTGCTTATAAAATTCAACAAACGATTATTCATTTCTTTAGGATGTGTTACTAAAGTACCATTCTGTGATTTTATTTGATGAATGGCCCTACTAGCCTGCACACCTCTTAGTTGCCTGGCAAGAAGCTTATCTGCTTTATCTCCCAATTCAAACTGTTTCTGTTTAAGTTTAATTAACAAATTCGAGACATGATCGCTCAAAATAGAGTTATATTCATATTTCAACTTAAGAATAGCGTTAAGGTCACTCTGAGCTTTAGATGAACGAAATGTTTGTTCTAAAGATGGAAGTGTGGATTCTATCTCAGCCAGGCACTTACGCTTCTCCCTCCTCAACGAGGATTCATATGCAATAATATGACCTCTTAACCCATTTAATCCCACCGGTCACAATAGTGACCGAAAAAAAATGTTTCATTTCTAAGGCTATAAAAATGTTACTGAATGATCTATCAATGCATTTCCAGCAGATATTGAAATAATAAAGGGTCTCAGTGAAATATGTGCAGTGTCGCACGTTACTGTAAATTGTCACATGACCAGAGCTGTTAATTTCCTGTTTGTGCCAAGAGAAGAGGATGGCAGCAAGAAAGCTCCCAAAGAAAAGATTAGTAAAGTATGTTAACATAAAGATAGGACATAGATTTTTGTTACACATCATGTTTAAGGTGTCTAGTATTGATATATGCATTTGCAATTACTCAACTTTGTTTAATGTGGTCATAGAACTCACAAACATGTCACCGGCAACAATAGTGACCGGTGGGATAACCCATTGTATCTACATGCTAATACACATAGGCTAACTGTTCTACCTTACTTTCTGCTGCTACCTAATTTTCTACCTAATTTTACTTACACACACACACACACACACACACACACACACACACACACACACACACACACACACACACACACACACACACACACACACACACACACACAAATAAAACTTAAACTAATCACAAACACACACACGGGGAGCCTAGGAAGAATAACAGAAGTTAAGGCTGTTACAGCACACACGCATACACACCCACGCACACTAGTGCGCGTCCAACTATCACTCAGATTATAATTCTCAGTCACTCAAAAAAAAGGGAAACAGAAAACAGACAGTAGACGGCGTAATCCCGGCAACGGGCACGTCGACCCACGACGATTCACAATATGGAGAGCAGCGCGAATACTGCAGTTTGAACGGGGCTCAGATTCCCAAGAAGCCCAATCACGGCCGATACGGAGAGAGAGATCGTAACGAAACTCGCCCGGAGGACGAAAGAGGAGACCCCGCGCTTTACAAATGCCCTAAAGGGAAGCGAGACGTTACTAGTGCTCTTCTCACAACAATGTTCCAAGCTTTATTTTAAATATCACTTACCAAGGGGAGGACAACACTTCTCATACACTTCCCATAGGCTACTGTTTATGGCACCCGTCAAGACCGGCAACTAGCTGGGGTACAGGAAGCAACATCTTGATCACATAGCGACCCACTATACCGCACGGCATCATACACTACGCAACACAAAGCCAGCTTACCTAACATTGGAGGAGCAGACACCCAATCCGAGCTGGTAGTACACCGTCGGAAAAACTAGTGGACACACTACAATGCAAAAAAAGTGACGACACATCAATAGCGTTCTCAACACACGATTTAACAACCACTATCAGCACGTACCTGAGTCGCTAGTGGATGATGCAACGAGGAGGGACGAGTTGTGATGCTCTTTGGGTACAACCAACCCTGATTAAATAACCCATTCTCTTCCTCTGATAGGATGCCACAACTGTCACTCAATTAACTAATTCCATCACACTTACATTACACTGTTTCCATAATATACTTACGTTCTTCAAACCTTGTCGAGCGACCTGGTGTCTCGGTCCATGCAGAATGACAGCTGGTACAGTCTCCCAGACTTGTCGTGTTTAAGGACTGCACGAATGTAACTCTCCATAACCTACAGAATATTAATAACACAATTAGAATATACATTTGCAAGCTGAAAGCCATAGATGAATAGAAAATCTGCACTTAATCCCCCATTTAACAGCTCATGTGGTCACAGAGTAAGTAGGTCTGCGTGCCTTAAAACAATACTGAATTTGTAAGGCACAGCTTTTATCTGTGCAACAACCTGCTCACTCTCTTTACATCGCCAGAGGGCTACAACCTGTAGACGTATTATTTGACATTATTCAGAGAACCATAGGCTTAATTATTTTTCACATAATGAAAACAAACTTGCTGTACATGTAATTATTATTGCATTTACTTTTCACAACTTTTTTTCTTTTCTAAGTCAAACAGTTAACGTAGGGATTAATGACAGTACAGCCATTTGAAGGCAGTAGGCAACTGGTCCCTAGTCTCATTTTGTAAAAAAAGAAAAATAAATCACGACACTAAATTAAGCACAATCACAATTTGCACAGTCAGAGTTATTATAAATGCCACAGTCCCTATAGCTCATCTGCAATTTATCCTTCAATTTCTCCCGCAGTGGCTGGGTCCATGTACTTCGTTGACGTGTTTTTTTTGTGTGTGTGTTTATGCTTAATCTTTGGAATGTCAAGCTGTTCTGTTGTGGCCTGTGAAAAAAAGTAAATCTAAGTTAAACATACTAAAATACTTAAATACTAATTATAATATATTTGAATAACTGAAATTACTTTTTTAACAGTATCTTTATGAGGTTCAGGTGAGTGTTTCCTTTTTGACATTGGCATTTCGTGTGGGACACTGAAATAGCGGGATGTTCGTTTGCCTCTTATTCCTGATCTTTTAGTCCACCTCTCTACAGCAAACGATACATCTTTAGATGACTTCCTTGGTCGGGGAAGTACATCTTGGGGAAGACTATTATTTAAGATGTATTCCCTGTATCGTCCCTTCAGTGAGGTGTACATAGAGGTAATGAACTCTGTTGGTCTGAGGTTACGCTTTCTGCAGAGAATGAAATTTTTCACAATCCCAAACCAATTTTCTGCATGACAGTTGGTGTCTATTGTTTGGCGTAGGTCTTTATGAGATGGCAGAGTCACAGCTAAATCAACAGAATACCTTTTTAGGTCACCCAAGAGTATGCCGCTCCAAAGTGGGAAGATGGGTATGTAATTCTCCAAAAGGAATGTGACAATACCTGGGCAGTAATAAGGATTTGGTTCACATTCCTCGTGCTTTTCCTCTACCAGAGTGTTCAGTACCCCTTCGAAGATGCTTCGGAAGCGTTTACTGTATGGAGAACTACCAGTGATTGTACTAGATGTTTTTTCATCAAATTCACAGTTTAGGGACTCTTCTATTGTTTCTTGCATTGGTACTTCTTGATTTATTACCTCCTGCAAGAATGCTACACTGCTTGAAACACTGTCGGTGACATATCTTGAAAGCAGCACAACACACAGGTCCTTGAAAATTTGCAGCCCATCATCAACACACACCGTGTTTTGCAAGCTCGCAAAGACAAACGTGGCAAATATTGCCAAGTCTTTATCGCTGGTCTTTTTGTGAAAAGCAGAAGAGACTGCTTTAATTATATGTGCTGCACAGAGATGCAAAATGATCTTAGATCTGATTTCTGACCATTTTTTCTGCTTTTGGCAGATCACATGCACACTTTCAAGGTGTGCAAGCACTGATTCCTTGTTGAAAGATAGAAGAACCGCTTGCATTAGTGACCAGCTGTAGTCCGTCTCTACACGGTATAGTTTCACAGTGGTATAAGCGGACAATTTCAGCAAAAATTGCATGAGCCAGAATGTTATAGGCGGGACAGAATGCTCTGATGAAATCATCTCACTAACTGGCAAAGGTGAGGCATCTCTTCCTCTTCCTGGTAAGGTCAGAGCATAGTACAGTATTCTCTTTTTTTGTTTGGGGAGACTGGAGATTACACTGCCTGTTGCATCTAAATAGAGAGTTACTTGGGATTTTTTTAAGCAATGCGCTAAAATAGTCATTCCAGTTTCAGTGTAAAGGTGGGCCCCAAACGAGTCAACTTGAAAATTGTGCACATATCCCGGTATGTTGTAGAATTCTGTGTCCGTTGCCCTAATGATTGATTGTGTCAGGTGTGTCTCCAGTAAAATGTTGTCATGAAGTTGCATGTTTTTTTTTATTTCATAAGAGATTACCTTCAGGATGTTTTTATTGAGGCTGTGGGTTATGTTTCCTGCCACTGGGGTGTTTCTCAATCTGTTTTAGTACTCTTTGCTGATGCCTTCAATGACACTTCTGGCTATAGCTCCCCGCCTGATGTTACTTGCTTGTCGGAAGCGTTGATGGGATTTTCAATGGAGTTTTTCACCAGAACGGTACACGGTCACTGGAACGAACTTTTGTTGCAAGGGTTTGTGTGTGATGATGAACTTGTAATTAGCACAGCATAAAGGGAAGGTGCAATTGGCCCGTACCGTTATGTATGGACAGTGCCGTTTTCGGCTTCCTGTAACACGAACATGTTGGTATGTGAATCTGAGTGGGCAGCAAGGAGTGATTTGACGAAATTTTTTATATATGTAGTGAATCCATGGCCGTCTAAGTTTATTTATCCCTTTCAAAGGTGATATTTTTTTTCAGATTGCTGGTTCTATTACAAATTTAAAGGTTTTTGGTGGAGGGGTTAACATCTTTCGAAAGTCATCCTTTGTACATTGTCTAACTTTATTTTCACCACTGTGAAACTCGCTTGGGGATGCACATCATCAGCTCCACTGGGAAGAGGCACGTCATCATCAGCTTCACTTTCAACACTTGGCTCACTGGGAAGAGGCACGTCATCATCAGCTTCTCTGGGAAGAGGCACGTCAATTTCACACTCCATGTGTTTCACTCTCTCAGGCCTTGTCTGACCCTTCGTCTGATTATCCTTAAAAACTGGGGGGGGGGGGGGGGGGGGGGGGTTATGGGATGGGGGGTTTGTTGACGCGTGCGTATTAATGCGCTCTTGTTCGACATGGGAGAGAGTTGTGCAAGCCCTATACTTCGTGTTAAGCATAAATATAGAGCCTTCTGATAAAGACACTGTCAGCACAGCAGTATTGACCGCAAAATAGACTACAGAATGTTTCGTTCTGGTGCAGTATTTGAAAATCGATAATTAGGCCTATTTATTTAGCCTATTTATTTTTAGATTCGGCCTATTGATGAGGTCTAATTTAGACACTCATGATTTTTTCATAATAAGTCGGGACACTCAAATTAGAGTTGAAATACGGGACTGTCCCAGGAAAAACGGGACGTCTGGTCACCCTACAGTTAGAGGGTGCAGAATCAGCGGACATATCTTCCTTTTGAATGCTTTCTCTAATGTTCCTCCTGTTGTATCTCCATACAACATAAAGCCATTGTCTGTTGTTTTGCGTGTTTTGACCAAATATGTTAATGGATAATGTATGCCAGATCGGTGCATTTTGTTTTGTGTCTTGCTGATTTATGTTTGCTGTCTTGAAAAACTTGACTATTACCTCTTTACCTCCAGCTGCCGTCTACATGTCTTTTCTGACAGCCCCTTTCCCCCTTTTCGTTTTTGCCATGATTATAAATTACACTGTTTAGTGGTTGACTTTCTCAATAAAACTGAAACACTAGTTGTGTCACCTTTATAACCACGGCCTAAATTTGGAAAAGATTTGTAGCAGGTGAGGCAATTGTGTGTAGCCCATTTCAGGTGATAGTTATTGCAATATCGGCAATAATACTAAAAAAGTGGCAACAGGTTATGCTCACCCCGTCACCAGTATGCATATCTTAAGGTATAAATCAACTGTGAGCTCAAGGCTAAACGCAAAAAAATGCTGAGATGGTTCAACCAAAAATTCTGAAAAATATGGACAAACCCAATGGTTGAGTTACAATTGTAAATTACATTTTAAACCAATGTTTGGGGTTTAATATTTGGGGTCCAATGTTTTACCCACATTTTTCTTGTGTTTTGTGATAACTAAGGTTTGTTTTCATCGGCCAGGCCAAGAGGCCAAATGTTGTTGTTTTGTGTAGCACGTGTTTTTTTTTTTTAATGTTGTGTTTTTGTCTTGTGCACTGCAGTATATCATGTAGCTGGATTTTTTCTCACTGGCTGCATGCATTTGTGTTTTTTGTGAACACACTGCAGATGAGATTTCTCATGTCTCGTTTTGTGTAAGAACAATCACAAGCCATATGCTTGTTTTAGTCATGTTTGCTGTGAGCACATGGCTTGTCCAGCCCGATCTCATGAAAGAGCGTATCAATACCACGAATGTTGTTTCTCGTGCCATTTATACGCCAAAAATAGTTCTCTTACGAGAGTATCTCTCGTACTGCGTAATATCTTACGCTATGGGGAAACACTCTTTCCTCGAGATATTGAAGCCAAAAATTATCCTTAATTTTTTTAATCATGCAAAACGCTTTTGCAGCAGCAAGCAGACAAGGGCGAAACAGCTCGCGCGCCCATTGGCTGCCTCGCTGGAAAAGCTGCAGCCTATCGAGTGAAGGCACTGCGTGACGTAATGACGAATGAAGACGCTTCGCGCTCATTTCGTCATGTCCCGCCAGTATAGGCGTGGTCTCACCCTGTAAATACCCCTCGATAGCTGTATTTCTCTGATTTTTCATTCTTCACGCGAAGCTCACGCATCGCGGGATCCAGAGTGAGAAGCCGCGCCGTTGACTTGTAGCCTTCTCAGCGGGACGTGCCATCTTCTGAAGTCGCTGGCCCAGCCGCCTTCAACTGCCGTACCTGCTGCGCTTTCCGGCGTACTATATCCTTTTACTCTGCTAAGTGTGTGTGTGTGTTTGCTTACGTGACGCAACACCCATTTCTACTGTTCTAAAAGAGCTGCGTCTTTTTAAAGATGCCTTCCTGTGGTTCTTGCCAAGCCCCACTCAGCGACGAGGACCGCCACATCATCTGCGTGTCCTGCCTGGGTGAGGATCACGCGGCCACCGCGCTCGCTGACGGCGGATGCCATCATATTGAACGCTTGCCCATGGTGACTCTGCGGACTCGCCTAGCCTCGTTCTCCGAGCCCGCATCCCAGCCCGCCGTGATGCCGCGCCGCAAGAAGCGCCGCGCCCTGCGCGCGCCCGAGCTATTTCCAGCCCGCCAAAGCTCGCCGGTTCGCCCGCCAGCTTCGCCGGCTTCGCTCGAGTCGCTCCCAGACGGACAGCGGCCGCCGTCTGCCGCCGCGTCCGCACTTGAGCTCGACAAACTTACCGGAGACGGCATTGAAATTGAGCCGATGCGTCCGCTCTCTCAAGCCGTGGATTACATCGGCCTGAATGGTGAGATACATCTGTGGCTAACGCTATCTGAGATGACGGAAGCTGAGCGCTCCGTGTTCCTCGACGTTCTCGCTCTGCTGGACGCCGCCCCCCTCAGCGCGGGCCCCGGCCGAGGATTGAGATAAAGCCCGAGGTCTCAAGGCCTTCCTAGTCTCTCTAGGAAAGCGACGGTGTTCAGTTCCCGCTGCGGCCGGATTTTCACCAAAACTTCTCGCTCGTTCAGTTCCAAGCAATGTGACTGTTCCAGTGTATTTCGCAGTGAGCAAGCTGGTTCCACAGCCCGCTTGCCTGCGCACAAAGGCCGTCGTTTCGGCTAACTAGCAGCGCCGCCAGGCCCGAGATCAAACACCGCGCTCTCGCTCTGCTGGACGCCGCCCCCCTCAGCGCGGGCCCCGGCCGAGGATTGAGGTAAAGCCCGAGGTCTCAAGGCCTTCCTAGTCTCTCTAGGAAAGTGACGGTGTTCAGATCCCGCTGCGGCCGGATTTCCACCAAAACTTCTCGCTCGTTCAGTTCCATGCGTTGTGACTGTCCCAGTGTATTTCGCAGTGAAGCAGCCGGTGTCTCAGCCCGCTTGCCTGCACACAAAAGCCGTTTCTATGGCTACCCAGATAAATCCAATAAAGAGTGCATTTTCTGGTGTTCCGGCCACGGCCAATGGTGTTACGAGTGTTGTAAGAATGCCCACGTCCCAGTGCCCATTCCCACACCCAGACACAGCCCGCCACGGTGCAGGGCTAGCACAAATAAAACCAACTCATGTTGGTTGTGCAGAAAATGTAGTGAACGCGCCCATACAATGCCCGCTTACACTACACGATGCGTGTCCCTTGGTTTCTGTAAAAACGAAACTAACACACATTTAGTCGGCGCGAGCCGACAGTGTTCTCAGTGCAGTAAATGTGCCCGCTGTTCCGCATTTCCTCACTGACACGCCGAATCCCACGGGATTCACCCCCGCTCGCTTTCTATGCACAACCCGTCACAGAAAAGCTGAGCGCGGCCAGGCTGCCCGCTGTGATTAGCGCGCACCTCGCACGCTGTGAACACAGCGTTGATTCAGTCGGCGCGAGCCGAGTATTCTCTGTGCGGAAAATGTGCCCGCTGTCTCGCGCCCGCATTTCTCACAGACACTCCGAATCTCACGGGATTCACCCCCGCTCGTCTTCTCTGCACAACCTGTCACAGAGAAGCTGAGCGCG
>CM070825.1:5351330-5358830 GCA_036326025.1 Chrosomus eos | reverse complement strand
TGCATTAGTTCACCCAGTTCCCGAACTCTCTCAATTCAGATAATTTTACACATAAAAAATAGCTACTCGTTCTATTGTCTGACAAAAAAATTAAGGAAATGAGAACAGCTTTATTGGATATTCGGGTATTTAATATTATATTATATTAAAAATACAGTATTAAACTTTTAATTTTTCCACCATTTAACTTTTGTGGCTAGAAAACAGTATTTTGCACTTTATTAGTAGGCTATATTGGCATCTTTCAACATAAATGCTACTTAATGTTTGTGAGGTTCTGCACATTTACATTTTTGCAGGTGCAGATCTTGTTTTTTAAAAAAAGCTTAGTTTGTTAGATTTTGCTTGGTCTTTAAATCGTTTGTTTTGCCTTTATAAGGTTACTAAAGGTTAGTTAACTGGTTTTGTGCTCATTAGTGAGCACGTTTGTCTCTGAAGTAAATTCTGGACTACAGAGCAGATGGTGAACAGTGTTTTCTGTGGGACATAAGTCTCTTTGGGGTGGCTTTTTTTTCACTTAGTAAACCTATAACATGCACAAAAAAAGAAATATAACACAATAAAAGAAAGGGGAAAAGCCAAAAAGCATAATATGAGTACTTTAAGTAAAAATCTATCTACCTTTGCTGTTTTAACCTAAAAACAAATGCAGAAAAACATCGCAACTTTCATCGCAACTTTTTAGAAAAGCGGCCGCAACATCAGGCATTTTAGGCCGCAACAATCACAAAAAAGGCCCGCGAAATCCTGGAGGGACTGATTAATGGCAGTCGACAAAGCGCTAAGGCGCTTCTGTCCCCAGATAATAGGCCACCACGTATTGGTCCGGTCGGACAACATGTCAGTGGTGGCGTACATAAATCGCCAGGGCGGCATCGGGTCCACACGCCTTTGCAGGCTGGCGGAACCCCTCTTGGTCTGGGCCCAGCGCAACCTCCTTTCTCTGAAAGCGGCGCACGTGCCTGGGCACCTGAATACGGGTCCAGACAAGCTGTCCAGAGACAACGTCCCGACAGGAGAATGGTCGCTGCATCCGCAGACGGTCCAGCTGCTGTGGGAAACGTTTGGCAGAGCGCAGGTGGACCTGTTCGCGTCCCGCGAGAACGCTCACTGCCCAGTATTCTTCTCGAAAAGCAGGGACGCGCTGGCCCATGCTTGACCCAGCGGTCCCCTGTATGCTTTTCCCCCTGTCTCGCTCCTGCCTCAGGTGTTGGAACGGATCAGGGAAAATGGATGCCCAGTGCTGCTTGTAGCTCCGCTCTGGACGAACCAGGCTTGGTTTCCGGTCCTGATGCGGATGGCCAGCACTGCCCCGTGGCCTGTACCGTTGAGGAGAGATCTCCTCTCTCAGGCGGAGGGCTCGATTTGGCATCCTCGCCCGGAACTGTGGTCCCTGCACGCATGGGCCATCAACGGGTACCCGCTAGCCTCCCGGAAGGAGTGCTAAACACGATCGCGCAGGCTAGAGCTCCGTCTACCAGACGGCTCTATGCCTCGAAATGGTCGGTGTTCTCTACTTGGTGTCGAGCCCGTGGCTTTTCACCTGTGGACTGCGGGGTTAAGGAAGTGCTTGCCTTCCTTCAGGAGCTGATGGATAAGGGAAGGACCCCATCCACGCTCAAAGTTTACGTGGCGGCCATAGCACCGTTTGCTAAACCGGTGTCTGGCCAGTCACTGGGGAAAAAACGACTTAGTCGTGCGTTTCCTACGAAGAGCTCGGAGGTTAAACCCTCCCAGGCCCCCTTCAGTCCCGGCTTGGGACCTTTCCACGGTCTTGGAGGCCATGAAAGGCGCCCCGTTTGAGCCGATCCAGCTGTCGGACATGAAGCACCTGTCCCTTAAGACGGTGTTTCTATTGGCTCTCGCTTCAGTGAAGCGTGTAGGGGACTTACAGGCGCTTTCTGTAAGCGCGTCTTGTCTGGAGTTTGGGCCTAACGACTCAAAGGTCGTACTCAAACCGAGGCACGGCTACGTGCCGAAATCCCTCAATACACCGTTTAGGGCCCAGGTAATTTCCCTGTCAGCCCTTCCGGTTCTCGATGAGGAGAGGGACGCGAGTCTCCTTTGCCCTGTCAGGGCGTTAAGGGCTTATGTGTCCCGCTCGCCTGAGTTCAGGCAGACCGAGCAGCTTTTCGTTTTGTTTGGCGGCCGTTCTAAGGGACTCGCCGCCTCAAAACAGAGCCTATCCAGATGGATAGTGGATGCCATAGCGCTGGCTTACACTTCCAAGGGCCTGCGGTGCCCATTGGGTGTCAAAGCGCACTCCACAAGAGGCGTGGCCTCGTCGTGGGCATGGTATAGCGGGGTCTCCCTGCAGGATATCTGTACGGCTGCGGGCTGGGCCTCGCCGTCGACATTTATCAAGTACTATAACCTGGAGGTGCCCGCCTTACAAGCTAAGCTTTTGGCGGTCTGAACTTCGGGCTTATCGGCCGCCAACCAATGCGGCTATGTTGCCCTTACGGGTCGGTACCCCTACGGGACTTTTATGAAGGAGTGATGCTTCTAGCCTCTCCTCCTCTACTCTATGTGAGTTATGGTATTATGCACTAGATGTGCCCCGGGCTTGGCCCCGGGACTCTGGTGTTGGATCCCTGTCTGCACGGCGTTTTGTATGGGGTCCCCATAGCGTAAGATATTACGCAGTACGAGAGATACTCTCGTAAGAGAACGTACTCGGTTACTAACGTAACCTCGGTTCTCTCTAGAGAGGGAACGAGTACTGCGTATCTTGCCGTGCTTGAACTATGCTCTGGTTCGCTTCGGTGTACAAAATCAGAGAAATACAGCTATCGAGGGGTATTTACAGGGCGAGACCACGCCTATACTGGCGGGACATGACGAAATGAGCGCGAAGCGTCTTCATTCGTCATTACGTCACGCAGTGCCTTCACTCGATAGGCTGCAGCTTTTCCAGGGAGGCAGCCAATGGGCGCGCGAGCTGTTTCGCCCTTGTCTGCTTGCTGCTGCAAAAGCGTTTTGCATGATTAAAAAAATTAAGGATAATTTTTGGCTTCAATATCTCGAGGAAAGAGTGTTTCCCCATAGCGTAAGATATTACGCAGTACTCGTTCCCTCTCTAGAGAGAACCGAGGTTACGTTAGTAACTGAGTACGTTTTTGCATGTATATGATACGCAGTTTTCTATGGAAGCTTGTTTCCGCCACAGAATGAAAAATATAAAAGGTAATTGCGAAATAAAAAGGTAATTGTGAAATAAAGTCGCAATTGCGTGTTATAAAGTCAGAACTGCGAGATATAAAGTCAGAATTGCGTGATATAAAGTTGCAATTGCGTGTTATAAAGTCAGAACTGCAAGATATAAAGTCAGAATTGCGTGATATAAAGTTGCAATTGCGTGTTATAAAGTCAGAACTGCAAGATATAAAGTCAGAATTGCATGATATAAAGTCACAATTTATATCCCCCTCCCCCTCCCCCTCCCCCTAATCCTACCCAAGGGGGACTCAGTGTGTAGCATATGCACGTAAAAAACCATTTTTGGCGTATAAATGGCACGAGAAATAACATTCGTGGTATTGATACGCACTTTCATGAGACTGCGTTGGCTTGTCATGTGTGTTTCCTTGTGCCCATCTTACCAAACACCAGACATCATTTGGACGTTGTTTTTTGGGCTAAATCAAGTCGGCCACTTGATTTAGCCCTAAAAAAACAACGTCCAAATGACGTCTGGTGTTTGGTGATTATTGGTTCAGTTGCACCACCTGTCTCTCTCTCGGTAGCTCCTTGTTTATGAGGGCCATGGGCGGTGCTAGGGATTGTCTAGCAGCACAGTGGTTTTCAAACCTTTTCAAGAGCAACCTATTTATTTTATATTTATTGACGCGACCCATAAGCCTCTTAAGCCAATCATACAGAATACAATGGGGCTAAAGGCGCATTTGACTTTATTCTCATTTAAAACACTGTTGTGCACAACTGGCACAAAATTCAGCTCAGCACTTTTATTAACAACCGCTTTTGATGATGTACGTGCAGTGGCTGATCCTTGACGCGATCACAACGTAAAGTTGATTGTTCACTCTTTTGATCTAGCTATACATGGATGCTAATTAACTGGTTAACCAACCGATTGTAAGAATTTTAACCAATTAATAGCCTATACTATCGTTTGGTGTAGGCTATGCTTAAATTCACTAAAAATATTCCACAACAAATCCAAATTTAATGATAATCAGAACAGAACAAGAATGAAAAAACAACAACATAGAAACAAGCCAAAACAGCAAAAGTGAAAGTAAACGGCGTTGGCCTCACGTAGCCTAACTCTCATTCGAATAAAACGTTTCCATATTCGCGATGTATTTGGATGCTAAACTATTATGTATTATCGAATTGTAGGCCTACTCAATTTTGTTCAAGTCAAGTCAAGTCACCCTTATTTATATAGCGCTTTTAACAATGTAGATTGTTTCAAAGCAGCTTTACAGAGATAAACATAATTTTATGGTAAAAGAAATTGGTTTGGTTTTATAGCGGTTCTTGAATAATGTTATTTCCAGCTAAAGTTAGTTTTGATTCAATCACTTCCGTTGAAATGATCTTTTGTTATTAAATTAGGGGCCGCTAAGACGACACCGTTCTCTAAATAGACTTAAACACGAACCTGTGATAAACGCTGATGTCGTTCACATGCGCGTTATGAATTGATTCTATAGCTATGTGTGTTTGAATATATATGTTTGTAATTCGCTACAAACCATGCCTAAACAAACAACTTGTCTTGCCTATAAATTTTGATGCAGAATTTTATTTTATCAATTCGGGGTAGGGACGCAAAACCGGAATTTCACAGTGCTTTATCTGTAGAGTGGAATAGGGATCCTCCATAGGGAGAGACTAGTTGGCACTTAAGCACTGCATTGTCATCGGGTCCAGGCGAAGGTCCTTCGTCAGATCTGGAAACGGCCTGGATCCGGCAGGCTGCAGGAAAACCTCCGGATAAACAAAGACACTAATATTAGCGTAGATGCCATCCTTCTTATGATGTAACGAGTACATCAGGATTTAAGGGAAGTGTTCCCGGTTCCGGCTGGCCTAATCTATGCAGCCTAACATTTAATTATAGAAGTCGATAATGTATTATGTGAATGCTAGGTCAAAGAGATGTGTTTTTAGTCTAGATTTAAACTGACAGACTGTATCTGCTTCCCGGACCGTGTTAGGAAGATTGTTCCAGAGTTTTGGTGCTAAATAAGAAAAGGATCTACCGCCAGCAGTCGATTTAGATATTCTAGGTATTATCAACTGGCCAGAATTTTGAGATCGCAATAGACGTGAAGGACTATAATGCGTTAAGAGCTCGCTCAAGTACTGGGGAGCTAAACATTTAGTGCTTTGTAAGTAATCAGCAATATTTTAAAATTTATACGATGTTTAATAGGCAGCCAATGCAGTGTTGACAGAACCGGGCTAATATGGTCATACTTCCTGGTTCTGGTAAGAACTCTAGCGGCTGCATTTTGGACCAGCTGTAGTTTGTTTAATAAGCGTGCAGGGCAACCACCCAGTAGAGCATTACAATAATCTAGCCTTGAGGTCATGAACGCATTAACCAATTGTTAATTGTAATCATCCCCTTTTACATCTTTAAACACGTAACACCACCCCTTTGGCTTTAGAGGAAAAAGTGGCTTGATAAACTTGTGAGATCCAACTTGCCTTAAGCCGCATCTGTTCGCTGGGTCTAATATGGGTTTCCTGAAGAAAAATAATGTCAGCCGACAACGACTTTAAATGTGCAAACACCTTTCCCCTTTTAATCGGGTGTCCCATTCCTCTTACATTCCAACTGGCAAATGTGATATTCATTTCGGCATTGCTATTGCTATTAGTAATAGTGTCACTCATACAACATACTTAAAAGAAATAAACACACAAAAAAAGTAATACAGTAGGTAGCCAACCAGAATGCCTATTGCCGCCGCGGCGTCTACCGCGGTAAATTCACCGCGGCAAAAAAAAAACAGTCGCATTTCTAAGTCATTCGCGAAATGACCGCCAGGTGGCGCAAAGGGACATTTAGCGAAAGCAAAACGTATGTAAAAGTAGCCTACATTTTAAATAGAATATAGCAAACTTTTATAGCAGAACATTTTATTAACCAAAATTTAAAAGAGGCCTATCTCGCAGTCAGTGAAAATAAATTAGGTGCAATCAATGATGCTAAACTATTGAGGAATGAGAAGATTGAAGATTGAGTGCTTCTCTCTTGTGCGCGAGACACTGACTAGTAAACAACCTATCTTGTGGTCGAGTGGTAGAGCTGAAGGCTTAAGAAGTACAAAGACACGGGTTCGAAACCCGAATAAATATGTTTTTTATATAATTACCATGCATTTCCATTTTACACTAAGGAACAAATCTCATCCAACAGATTGACTGAATTTACGTCTTCAAAAACAGTTCTGTTAAAAAAATAAATACAACTTCACGGGGTTATATGCAGAAAGAATTTTTAAAAACATGGTTAATAAGCAAGGTGCGATTTGCCGGTGGGTGATTTCCCCCCTCCACAGTATAGTGAATCAATGCTATAGGCCTACCCTAAATAGACCATATCAAATATATACGTTTAAACAACAAACAATAAAATCTGAACCAGCGCTTCTGGGGCCTGTTTCAGAAAGGAGGTTAAGTGAAAACTCTGAGTATGTTAACCCTGAAATGAGGGAAACTCTGGGTTTTCTGTTTCAGAAAGGGAGGTAAGTCAAACCCGAGAAAGCAGCGTAAGTCAAGCCCGTTTCTAAAAGAGAGGTAACTTATACTCAGCAGGTTTTCTTCAGTAAACCCAGAGTTTCTTGCGGTCTCCACCCCTTTTTTAAAGAGGAAGTGGTGTTTAAACACCAACAATAATACTAAAATGTATTTAAACATTCTTTAAGGAATATATATTGCATGGTTTAATTGACTAAATCTGTTTTGCAGCACTTTGCCAAAAAAAAGGGATTAAAACGTTTGCTAAACTTTAATTTGATTACCACCGTTTTTGATAATATATTTGTATTAAATCATAAAAACAAAATCTGAATAAAAAACATTTCATAGAACATAGAATTATTTTTTAAACATAATTTAATAAGTTATTAATGAAAAAAAATAAGAGGTTAATCTAATTTATAATCAATTATTGAAATTAGTTGATTAGGTATGTTTTATTGAACAAATGTTTAATTTATTTAACTGTCATTTTAACTGATGATAATAACCGTAATTTAATAATGCAGTTTATATATTTAATAATTGTTTAATACCATAAACCGTGATATTTTCTGAGACAGTTATCATACTGTGAAACTCTCATATGTTACAACCCTACACGGGAGAGTCCCCCACCCCCACCCCCGCTGTTAAACAAGTTACTCAGCAACTTTTACTCACATTTTAAATTAGCTACTTTTTTTACTTGAGTAGATTTTTAGACTGGTATTTTACTTGTACTTAAGTAAAAATGTATCAAAGTAATAGTAGCCTACT